>JADBJO010021534.1:0-17500 GCA_016801955.1 Conus betulinus
GTTTCATGAAAACCCAATCAAAACAGGCAATGGACACCTTGTTTGATATTAAAAAAAAAAAAAGAATATATAACACTTCAGAAATAACCTATGATGAAAAACCCATGAGTTTTCAAACTTCCAGAAGTGATTGGTAAAAAAAAAAAAAGGGAACAGTGTCATTCAAAATAACCATTTTGAACGGCAGTACAACTGTCAAAATGGTTAACCTGACAATGCTTACAGAAAAACCTTCTGGGTCGTCCTTTCTTCAAAGATCGATCTTTGAGGTTGGCTCGCACAATCCGGCGTAGCTCTGTGTCAATCTTCATAGATTGTTGCAGCCTGTAAAAAAAACAACAAAAAAATTGTGATTACCATGGGGGTGATTGCCAAAACCGGCAGCCACTCTACGTACCATGAGAAGTGTTTCAGCACTCACTATCACTGAGGCAGAGAAAGATCTACACAATCCAACAACTCACACTATCCCAGGAGAGCCCGAACTGTATTAACTCTCTGAACTATCGGAATCTGCTCTGTGACAGAAGCTGGAACTGACTGACACGCTACATGGTCTCAGCCCTTGATTTCAACAGCTCTATCATAAGAGATCCAAGGAGAGGATTGTGATACTGACAAGACAAGACCAGCACAAAACTAGCATCCTCCATTACAAACTATCTTTGAGGATGCTCAGATGATTTCCAATAAAAAAGAAAACCACCAGAAATCATCAATGTTTCGGTCAAAGACTGTCTTCTGAACTCATGACATCAAATAAAAGACAAAATGTGTGTGTGTGTGTGTGTGTGTGTGTGTGTGTGTGTGAGTGTTTAAAGGTAAGGTAGTGTGTGTGTGTGTGTGTGTGTGTGCGTGTGTGCATGTGCGCGTGCGTTTGCGTTTGTTGCTTGCGAGCGTGCATCGATGCCCTGTGTGCGTATGTGTGAGTGTGTGTGCTAATGATTTGTTCTGTTGGTTCTTTTTTTGTAATTGTAAATCTTCTCAGCATCCTCAAAGATGGTTTGTATCGTTGAAACAGCAGTCAAAAAAAATCATTTGTGTTTATATGGCATCCTCCACTTCTGCTTCCCTCATGAACACAGTCAGCAGTACCCACATGGTGACACTGATGGACCACTGCTGGAGCATCAGCAGCAGTACCCACATGGTGACACCGATGGACCACTGCTGGAGCAGCAGCAGTACCCACATGGTGACACTGATGGACCACTGCTGGATCATCAGCAGTACCCACATGGTGACACTGATGGACTGCTGGATCATCAGCAGTACCCATATGGTGACACTGATGGACCACTGCTGCATCATCAGCAGTACCCACATGGTGACACTGATGGACCACTGCTGCATCATCAGCAGTACCCACATGGTGACACTGATGGACCACTGCTGCATCATCAGCAGTACCCACATGGTGACACTGATGGACCACTGCTGCATCATCAGCAGTATCCACATGGTGACACTGATGGACCACTGCTGCATCATCAGCAGTACCCACATGGTGACACTGATGGACCACTGCTGGATCATCAGCAGTACCCACATGGTGACACTGATGGACCACTGCTGGAGCATCAGCAGTACCCACATGGTGACACTGATGGACCACTGCTGGAGCATCAGCAGTACCCACATGGTGACACTGATGGACCACTGCTGCATCATCAGCAGTACCCACATGGTGACACTGATGGACCACTGCTGGAGCATAGTGCTGGATCACAGCAGAAAGAAAAGAAGAGGGATTTGTGATTCTACCCTATCCCTGTCCTGCCTTATTCCGTCTGTCCACCATAACCAGTCCACTACTGTCATGCGCTATTCTCTTCCTTGAGAGTGACCTTTCATTTCATACCTATCTGGCTTAGTTGTGAAGATACTGTAAAATAAATCAGAAGTAAACTATGGACAACCCTTAGCAGATGGGCGCTCTGATAGCAGAGTATATAGTTTTCAGAAAATGGCATAACTTTATGGACTGAAGCTGAATCATTATTTCATAGGCTATAATCAGATGATTTTAAAATCACATTCCTAACAATGCTGAGTGTCTTTGTGGTCAGGGAATCATCAACCAGCATATTGTCTAGTGCCCATCATTTAAAACAATGAAACACTATCATCATCATCTTTTTAATTCTGCCTTAGCATAGAAATTACACTTGTCTCTAATCCAATCCATAGCCCGTATTGTTAATTTCTTTCACATTTCTTCTTTCTTTCTTTGGTCTGTTGCCCTTCTAATCACGCAAATTCAAGAACATTCATCAAAAACAAGTCAAACATTGTATCCAGCACTGTTCTGTCTCTTCCCAGTATAACAAAGGCTTTCCTTTGCTGTTAATTGCTTCAGCGAAGCGCAGCGTGATCAATCAATCAATGATTGGAATCCATTTTAAATTTTATTAGTTTTTCACTAAAAATTTCATCCATCTATCCCACCATTCCATGTAAGCTGCTTGTTTGATGGTGTCACACACATGTGTTTTACACTATCTTCACATGCATACAGCTGATGATACCGAATACATGTGTTTTACACTGTCTTCACATGCATACAGCCGATGATACCGAATACATGTGTTTTACACTGTCTTCACATGCATACAGCCGATGATACCGAATACATGTGTTTTACACTGTCTTCACATGCATACAGCTGATGATACCGAATACATGTGTTTAACACTATCTTCACATGCATACAGCTGTTTGATGATACCGAATACATGTGTTTAACACTATCTTCACATGCATAAAGCTGATGATACCGAATACATGTGTTTAACACTATCTTCACATGCATACAGCTGTTTGATGATACTGAATACATGTGTTTAACACTATCTTCACATGCATAAAGCTGATGATACCTAATACATGTGTTTAACACTATCTTCACATGCACTGCCTACTATTATACAGGTTTCTTTCGGTGCACAGGTCTTATGGATGTTGTGTGATAAAAGCTCAGTCAAATGCTCATCTGTAAGATTCATAACTTCTCAAAGAGATCCACATTTTCCATCTGATTTAAGATTTTACGAAAGAAAGATTTTTAACAACATTTCTGGTGCATTTTTAGAAGCTGTATTTCAAAGGTTGTGTGTGTGTGTGTGTGTGTGTGTGTGTGTGTGTGTGTGTGTGTGTGTGTGTGTGTGTGTGTGTGTGATGTGTATGTGTGTGTGTGCGTGCGTGTGTGTGAGTGTGTGTGTGTGTGTGCATGTGTGTGTGTGTGTGTGAAAATGACTTGTGAGCTGACTTCAATTCGGTGGCAGCTCTGTGTGCGTGCGTGCTTGCATGAGCAGGTTAAAATGACTTGTGAGTTGACTTCAGCACGGTGACAGCCCTGATACGGCCCATTGCAGTCGGCTGGGCTGTAAGCAACACTACCTTACCTTACCTAACAACTGGACACTCACCAACATCAGACTCCACATCAGCAACACTACCAGCGGGAATGTTTCCTTGTCTGTTCTGTGTGCTCTGTGCCGTCGTACCTGCTAGGCGATTCAGTGTCGTAAGCAGCATTTCTTTGGAGTTTTGGGTGTACATTTATTTCATCATGGGAGCAAGACTTACCCTCCTTGTTTGTTGTTTACTGCTTGCTGCTCCCTGCCTCAATTCCTATTCACTTTCGTTCATTATCGAGGTTACCTGTGTTGTTTCTGTTCTTCCAGGTACTTGTCAGACTACATCTAAGATCCAAAAAGGCTGTGCCAGTCTTGAATCAATGTTTCGTTTGTTATTTGTCCATTTCTCCAGTTGTTGTTGCTGTGTAGATGGGTCTGGCACAGGGTATAGAGGCAAGCTTGGAACATCCATTTTCAGGGGATGTTTCCTTGTTGGTTCTGTGTGCTCTGTGCTGTCATAATATCTGCTACACGATTCGGTGTCATAGGCAGCATTCCTTCGGAGTTATGGACGTGTATTTCTTTCATCATAGGAGCAAGAGTTACCCTCCCTGCTTGTTTACCATCCCCATTTCAGGGCTGGGAAACACTTGCCACAGACTGCAGTGCCTGGCGACTTGCTGTCCACAAAGGAGTAAAACAGCTTCGAAGAGAAGGGTTTGCAGGAACTGGACCAGAAGCGCCAAGCCCGCAAAGAGAGGAGACCTGACCCAATGACAGCTGTCACACGCCCAGAGTGCTGACTTATCTGTGTATCCAGCTTTGGCTTGCGCTCACACATGCGGAGCCACTGACGTCTTCGTCGACCACGACGGACATCCCTGATAATGATTGTAATGACTATTCCCTGCCTCCTTTCATATTTACTTTCAATACAACCAGCCTTCAACAGACCGGCCTGTGTTCAGTCGGTGTGACAAGTTACCTGGGAGGAAGCGTTTTCTTGACCCTGTTCCTCTTCTTGCCCAGCATGGGGCCCCGCGTCCTCTTCTCTTGAACTTTGCCCCCTCGGGACACCGCCAGCAAATCCTTGACGCTGATCACCGATGGGAGGCCGTGGATCAGTTGGCCCAGACGATCCTTACGCTTGTTCTGTTGGGAGCAGAGAAATGCAACAGTGCTTAGGTTTCGGTATGGTAAAACCCCCCTTTTTCTTGTTTTCTTTGCTATGACTCTCTGGTTCACCGTCGGTGAGATTTCTGTATAGGTGACTGTTTTTAATCTATTATTAATAATGTACCCACTTTCTGTGGTCTGGTTTGATGTCTTTATACAACATCAGTCACGCTTTTATGTAACATACTATTCATCACGCTGTGTGTGGAAATTGAGGATGAGGGTCACATTTCACAAAATGAGGATAAAATTTTATCAGGAAAAAGAGAGTGCTCTGAACAAAATGCAATGAGAAAAAAAGAAAAGATTTTGATTACCATTTTTTTAGTCTTTGAGATGACTGCGTTTCAACACAAATACTAATACCATGACCTTATATACTACACAAAATTTAGTTTAAACCATTTAAACCCTGTTTTCTCCAATATCACTATGACATAAAAAGAATAAAATCTAGTTCCAACAATTCAAACTGCAACTAACAGAACGATGACAAAACACTCAATGAAGTCAATTTACACCATTTAAACTCTGACTAATAGTCATACTATAAAGACATACACTGAACCAAATTTATTTCAAACCATTTAAACCCTAACACTAATACTATGATAATATATACTGAATGAAATTTAGTTTGAATCGTTTAAACTCTGACTAATGCTAAATCTATGAAGACATACTCTCTGCGAAAATGAAACCATGTAAACTCCAAATTACTATGATGGACATACACTGAACAGAATTTAAACTACTTTAAACTGATCAATGCAATAATGATATCAACTGAAGAAAATTTAGTTAAAACGATTTGATAAAACTCAGACTAGTGCTTATACTTTGTTAAGACACTCTGAGTGAAATGTAGTTTAAACCATTCCATTTTCAACTAATATCCTGATGACATACTTTCAACAAACTTTTATTTAACCTAACAAGGGCTGCTGATTCACCTATGATTTTCGTGTGCAGTCATATTTTTTGTTGTTGTTGTTTATTTTGGTTTGAGTGCATATGTGCTTGTGTGTGTGTGTGTGTGTGTGTGTGTGTGTGTGTGTGTGCGCGTGCGAGTGTGCAAGTGTATGCGCGCATGTTTCCATCCCACTGCATACTCCTCAACAGACGAGACTTCAAGTAT
This sequence comes from Conus betulinus, assembly GCA_016801955.1. Classification (NCBI taxonomy): domain Eukaryota; kingdom Metazoa; phylum Mollusca; class Gastropoda; order Neogastropoda; family Conidae; genus Conus; species Conus betulinus. The sequence goes on from JADBJO010021534.1 coordinate 5,674, forward strand.
GTGCATTGACACAGCCCCACCTCCTCCCCCTCTCACCCCCCACCCTTCTCCAAATACCATCAATTGATCATGCTGGCTGAGGCAGTCCCACCTCCTCCCCCTTTCCATACCCCCCCCCCTCCCAATCGGCTGGTCACACTGACCGAGACAGCCCCACCTCCTCCCCCTCTCCATACCCCACCCACCCCACCTCTCCTCCCATCGCCATACCATCAGCTGGTCACGCTGGCTGAGGCAGTCCTTGGACAGCTGGGAGATGGCGTCCTGCAGCTCGAAGACGCCGGCCACGCTGGGGTGGATGAAGTTGTACTTCTCCTTCAGCCGGTCGATGTGGCTCTCGATCAGCTTGTGCAGCTTGATGCGCCGCTCCCACACCTTGCAGCCCGACTTGTTGGCCAGCCCGATCATGAAGGGCGGCCGCGGGACCACCACGTCCCCTGGGATGGCAGGCGTGAACGACGACGTGTCGTCAAATCAGTGTGCATGACTTTAATACATTAGCAAGAACAGAGTGGATCAGAAAAGGCAGCCATTCAATTCACACCATAAACCCTGTAATGACAGTACTGTGATGTCCTGCACAACTGTCCGCCATTGGTATCTTCAAATCAATTCAATTCACACCATAAACCCTGTCATGACAGTACTGTCATGTCCTGCACAACTGTCCACTACTGATATCTTCAAATCAATTCAAGTTGCTTGAAATCTTCCTCAGTACTGTCACGCTTTGAGAGAGCTGATTGCCTGCAGCATAGATCAACAATATTGCAATGTGACCTACAAATCAGGGGGACAAAAAACCAGCAGATGTTACAACAACACATACTGGGAACATGACAGCACGTGATGTCTGGCATCTGTTGGACCACAACAGACATCACAAAACATAATTCAAAACCAAAATCGGCAGCACTGCTGTGTCTCCTCAGGAGGGTTGTTGCGTCATGATGACCTAACATGGGTAGCTGCCCCTGAACTGCTGTGCTGTGACTGTGAAAGAACGAGTCTGGGTGTGGCTGTGTCAGTGAAAGTTGGAATAAACGGCATGGAGTAACACCGCAGGAAGGGTGTAGAAGATAAAACACCCTTCCCAAAAAAATCTGCCAAGTTTTTATTTTTTAAAATTTTTTTACTCACCATTTTTTCCCCCTAGGTTCTATCTTCCAGTCCAACTCAATGGCATTACTGTCAACCCACTCATCCAGCTCCACCCACACCATCACCAAGACAAGGTTCATCCTGTCACACTTTCACCACAGACAGGCAAAATCTGCCATGGAAGCCACTCCGGCAAATTGGCTGTAGAAGCCACTCAGGCAAATTGACAGTAAAAGCCACTCGGGCAAATCTGCCACAGAAGCCACTCAGGCAAATGCAACCTTCCCCTCAAAACAGTAAACCCCATGGTCCCACCTCTGTCAACGAAAACCAACTCATTAGTTTGGGAGCATGGGAAGGGAGCGACCCATAAAACCAAAATCGACTTTGCTCATTACCATTTCCCATGTCCCTCTTCTATTTGACATAGCCATTGTGGTAAAACCAACATCAACCTTTCTCTTATCATTTTCCATCTCCCACTTCTGTTTGACATAGTCATCGCGGTAAAACCAAACTTGACCTTTCCCATAACATTTTCAGTGTCCCTTTCCTGTTTGACGTAGCCATTGCGCTAAAACCAAAATCGACTTTTCACATGACATTTTCCATGCCCCTCTTCTATTTGATGTAGTCATCGGGGCTAAACCAACATCAACCTTTCTCTTCCCATTTTCCATGTCCCACTTCTGTTCGACATAGTCATTGGGGGTAAAACCACCATCAAACCTTCTCTTACCATTTTCCATGTCCTACTTCTGTTTGATCTTTCTTTTACCAATTTTCATGTCTCTCATCGGTTTGACGCAGTCATCGGGGGTCAAACCCAAATCGACCTTTCTCTTACCGTTTTCAATGTCCCTCTTCTGTTTGACGTAGTCGTCGGGGACGACGCCGAACTTGTTGCGGAACTGCTCCCAGTTCTTCTCCTGGGCCTTGACCCTCTGGTCGCCGGGCAGGTTGTTGCCCTGCAGCAGGTCCCGGTCCTTGTTCTGGAACCGCGTGGCAGTGAACACCATGACTGGACTGTGTGGCACAGTTTGTGTGGTTATGTATTGTGCTGTACTGTCTCTATGGCAGTGGGCTGTGTGTTGTTTGTGTAGTAATGTGTTGTGCTGTACTGTCTCTATGGCAGTGGGCTGTGTGTTGTTTGTGTAGTAATGTGTTGTGCTGTACTATCTCTATGGCAGTGGGCTTGTGTTGTTTGTGTAGTAATGTGTTGTGCTGTACTATCTCTATGGCAGCGGGTTGTGTGTTGTTTGTGTTGTAATGTATTGTGCTGTACTGTCTCTATGTCAGTGGGCTGTGTGTTATTTGTGTGTTGTAGTGCGCTTTACTGTTTTTATGGCAGTCGGCTGTGTCATGCTGTTGTGTGCTGTACTGTACTGTCTCTATGGCAGGTGTGTGTCATGCAGCAACAAACTGTCATGTACTGTGTCAAACTGTGCAGCCCCATGCTGTACGTGCTGTGACGCACTGAATATGATGACTGTGTATCATGCTATATATATATATATATATACACATAAAATCAAGAAGTCGTCGACTCAGTGTCTTCCCTTCTTTATTTCTTCAAATTTTCGCCTTTTTCAAGGCTTCATCAGGAGTATTATTTACTTTTCTTCAGCTGCTTATTCTTGACTTCTTCCTTTGGTCAAGAATAAGCAGCTGAAAAAAAGTAAATAATATTCCTGATGAAGCCTTGAAAAAAGGCGAAAATTTGAAGAAATAAAGAAGGGGGAAGACACTGAGTCGACGACTTCTTGATTTTATATTGATCCAGTAATGGTTTTATCGTCCAGACTCTTTCAGCTGCTGGGAGCAGTGCCATTTTTAGTGTTGGTTTTCTTTTTATCATATATATATATATATATATATATATATATATATATACACACTGCAAGTACTATGGTGTAAATGCCATACTGTGCAGCTCTATACTGTATGCGCTGTAATGCACTGAATCAGAGAACGAGGTCTCACCTTATACACTCTATGTACTGTGGTGTAAATACATTGTGTCATACTGTACAGGACAGTACTGTGTGCACTGAACCAGTGGGCAATGTATACTGTTATGCACTGTATCAGGATGTGCTGTGATGTAATGTGCTGTCGTACTGTACAGCACTACGCTGTATGCACTGTAATGCATTGAATAAGAGGACAACGCATCATGCTATATACACTGTGTGTACTGTGATGTAAATGCACTGTGTCATGTTGTACAGCACGATACCATACACGCTGCAATGCACTGAGTAAGAGGACTATGTACCATGTTACATACTACATGCACTGTGGTGAAAATTATGTTACACTGCAATCTGCTGTGTTGTTACAATATGAATTACACTGCACACATATTACTATCATGCGCTTTCTGCTTCTGGCATGGGATTTCAATCAGAATCATTTGTTTCAATGAACATCAGCGGAGTGCTATGTCTTTGTGCCATGCATGCTGATGATTTTAGGGTTTTTTTGTTTTTTTTTTCATTCTGGAAGATCTGCTGTGCACCCCCAGTGAAATATACCTGTAAGGCACTGAACCTTAACACACCATCACTATACAGAAGGTAAATCAACACACAACTATGGAGAGAGGAATATACCTGTAGTGTACAGTATCCTAATACACCATACACCATCATTAGACAGAAGGCAAAACAACACAAAAATGTAGAGAGAGAAATATACCTGCAGTGTACTGTACCTTAACACAGTGTACAGCGTCATGAAACAGAGGTAAAAACAACACACAAATATAGAGAGAGGAACATACCTGTTGTGTACTGTATCCTAATACAGCATACTCCGTCATTATATAGAAGGCAAGACAACACACAAATGTAGAAAGAGGAATGTACCTGTAGTGTACTTACTGTATCCTAATACAGCATACTCCGTCATTATATAGAAGGCAAAACAACACACATATGTAGAGAGAGGAATATACCTGTAGTGTACTGTATCCTAACACGTTATACATCGTCATGATACAGAAGGTGAAACAACACGCAAATATGGAGAGAGGACTATACCTGAAATGTACTGTAGCCTTATACAGCATACACCATCCTCATGCAGAATGTTAATCAACACACAAATATAGAAAGGAATATACCTGAAATGTACTGTATGTAGCCTTATACAGCATACCCAGTCATCATACAGAAGATAAACCAACACACACACAAACACCAAGTGACAGAACACCCACCGACTGTTTTTCTTGAACCACTCCGTCTTCTTGCGCCAGTCCTCCAGACGCCGGTACCGCTGCTGCAGCACCTGGTTGTCCGTGCGCCCCGGCAAGTCCTTGCAGCACCTGACCCAGTTCCCTGCCCGCACGCACAGCGACAGAAAGGTCACAGCGTTCTTATGACCCGAGCGGTTTTGCTGGGGAGTGACGTGTAAACCTTTTCATGACTGTTCCGCTTCTCTGCTGTGCTCCAAAGCTGTCCAGGTCTCAAAGGCATGGAGTGTGTGGCATTTTTGACATGGTAAGCGTATCGTTCCAAATCTATGTGTAATACTCATATTCAAGGGTACAGAGTGTGGCATTTTTGACATGGTAAGTGTATCGTTCCAAATCTATGTGTAACACCCATATTCAAGGGCACAAACTGTAGCATTTCTGACATGGTAAGTGTATCATTCCAAATCTATGTGTAACACTCATATTCAAGGGTACGGAGTGTAGTATTTCTGACACTGTATGTATAACACCCATATTCAAGGGCATGGGGTGTAGCATTTTTCACACTGTAAGTGTATCTTCAAATCTAAGTGTAATACCCACATTCAAGGAGATGGACTCAAGCATTTCTTACATTCAATCAAAGCACAACCTTCCAAATCTAAATTTAACTCTCACAGGCGATATTACTGAAGCTATAGCGTGGATTTTTTTTCCCCATCACTGTGTTTCATTTTTCCATGTCATCCATCCCACTGGCACATGACGGCTTGCTCTTCTCTGAAAGGACGGAATGGGACTTGCACGCACGCAAGAATTCATATGCATGTTTTTCTGCACCAGCCCTTGGTTTAAAAGCGTCATTCACAGAACTTAACTCTCTTGACAAGCGGGCGCCCGCTAGCGCCCAACCGGAAATCACACAGCCAAAAGGCTGAGCGCCTGCCAGTGCCCGGTAAAACACGTGGCAACAATGGGCGCCGCCATGTTTCCTGCAGAAAAGGAAGTCTCGCGAGAACGTGATTTCCTTCTTCCTGTAGCCATTTTCTACCGTCTGCAAAAAAACCGCGAGCGATTCGATGCGTGCCGCGGTTCTTGAGTTACGAATTTTTAAAGTTTTGAATGAAATGCTGTTTTTCACCATGGCTAACCTTGATTTCTGCCGTTCTATAATGAGATTTAGTGATGGAGATACTGTGATTTTGTAGAATTTAAGGCATAAGACTTAGTGAAAGTGCTGGGTAATGAAGCTAGAGTGACCTAGATTTTCGACTGGGATGAGGTTCCAGGTATGATGAACAACGATTCGGAAGAAAGTTCTGAAGAAGAAGATTTTTTTTTCCCCCCGAAGAAATGGCTCATGTGACATTCTTCAAACTTACGATATAGCAACATATATATTCGTAGGAATTTTTAAAATTATTTTCATTTCATTCTTTCCTTTCCTCTCTTTTAAATCATTTTTTTAATTGGGTATCCATGTTCAAATTACGGAGTTACCTATCTTGCCGATGGTTTTCGGTGTAACCAAGCTCAGATAAGTGCATGCTGAAGAGGGTTAACAGAGTACAGGCATGCCTACCCCAACATTTGCTTTCACGGACAATACAGACAGAAATCAGGGACAAATCCGTAAAATCAGGGACAGAATTCTTGTTTGAAGACACAACCTCGCTTCACGGTCGTTTTCTTCTTCTTTTCACTCCTTTCTGACCCATCCGAAGAGTCAGAATCCGACTCTGTGTCGACATCAAGTCTCCTCTTCGACGCCATGTTCTGACTTGAAAGTGAAAGCAAGGTTTTTTTTTGTTGGTTTTTTTTCGTGCGCATGCATATTACGTCGTACTCACTTTAGCAGACGATATTCTTGGCTCAGTTCTGTGCAGCACAATAAGAACAGCTTTTTTAACTCCCCTTTTTTTTGGGGCGGGGGGGGACGCCTGATTTTTTTTTTTTTTTTTTCCCGGGACGCGTGTTGCAAATCTGGGATTTCCGGGACAGTAGCTTCTAAAATCAACTTTCCGGGACAAATCCCGGATGGTCAGGGATGGCAGGCATGCCTGAGAGTATTGGAGACAGCACAGATGTTGACCCTGAAAGGAAAAATCTCCTCCAACATGGCTGTCTGGAGTGGGAACCAAACCCAGGGACCTCTGAACACGAATCACGACACCTTACCCACCTGGCCAGCCAGGTCTCTTCCAGGGAACTGTTTTGAAGGGATTTCCGAAGAAGCGCAGCGCTTTACCTTTGCCCTCTCTGGCCACCAGGTTCAGCAGCTTCTTGTCCTCCTCGTAGGTCCAGGGCTGTCCTGAAATGCTGGGGTCCAGACTGTTGGCGTACCTGGGGCACACACACACACACACAAGACCCAGGTCAGCGACAACAGCAAGCATGCTTGTCCATTAACTCAGGTAAGGTAATATTGGTTATCACCCAGCCAACCAGAAAGGGCCATACCAGGGCTGTCACAAGTGTCGAAGTCAACTCACAAGTCATTATCGAAAAAAAAAAAAAAAAAAAGTCATACAGCCCTTTACAACACACCTTCTAAAAACACACTGAAAATGTTGTTAAAAATCTTTCCTCCCAAAAATCTTAGATCAGATGAAAAATGTTAATCTCCTTCAGAAATTCGAAGATCACATCAGGTGGGACATCTCATACTCTCTCTCTCTCTCTCTCTATATATATATATGTTTAAACACACACACACACACACACACACACAGAAAGAGGAGAGAGAGAGAGAGAGAGGGAGACAGACAGGCAGACAGCGACAGAGACAAAGAAACAGAGACAGAGTAAGAGAGAATACGGACATTTTTTTTTTCTTCCTTATCACAGGAGAATGCATTACATAATGGTAAGACATCTTATCATGTGATGTGTTGAAGAAACCTGTCCCCAGTCTTGTGAAGAGGACGATTTGTCATTCTCATTAGTACTGAGCCCTTAGGGGATGAAAAATATTGTTAATATTAGCAACAGATTATCATTATAAAAATCATAATCATTATCATCAATATTATCATGTTATCACACACAGATACTAAGAAAGTATGTTTATGCAAAAACCATGATCATGATCATAATCATTAAGTAATCAGACATCATGTCTTTTGCTCCAGTCAACCATTATTATCACCAGATCCATCTCTATTATTTTCATCACACACCGAGTAAATGTTATACAGCTTACTATCAATTAATCAACCAGTGAAGCACAAACACTAACCATCCTATGTATATCACTGCGTCTGACCCCACGACCCCTGAACTATCAATTCATCAACCACTGACGCACAATCATAACCATCTTATGTATATCACGGCATCTGACCCCACGAGCCCTGTTCTGGCAATTAATCAACCAAGGAAGCACGTTCGTAACCATCCTTCGTGTATATGTATATAACAGGCAGCTGACCCCACGACCCCTGACCCCGGTCGGTACCTCTCTCGGCACTGTTCGCGGGTTCGTCCCCGGCACCAACAACTCCTTGACCCTGCCCCAGTTGTGGGTCCCCAGCAGTTGAACCCGCCGTCATCAGTTGCTGCAAGGGAAACAACCCTAGGCATATGTCTGATCAAAACAAGGGAAACAACCCACTAGCTAGGTATATATGCATGAACAAAACAAGGGAAGTAAGTCGCTAGCTGGGTATATATATGTTGCATTGAAAGTGTACTGGCGTGGAAAGTGTACGGGCCAATCGTGGAATGTATACATTCCATGGATCAGCCGTGGTATACATTCCACGATTTTGCCCGTGGAGAGTACACTTTCCACGCCAGTACACTTTCAATGCAACATATATATATGTGTGAAATAAACAAGGGAAGTAAGTCACTAGCTAGATATCTGTATTCACAAAACAAGGGAAGCAAGGCACTAGCTGGGTACATGAGTGAACAAAACAAGGGAAGTAAGACACTAGCTGCGTATATGTGTGAACAAAACAAGGGAAGTCACTAGTTATGTATATGTGTGAATCAAACAAGGGAAGCAAGTCACAAGCTAGGTATATGTGTTAACGTTGCTTACAGCCCAGCTGACCGCAAAAAGCCAAATCAGGGCTGTCACCGTGTTGAAGTCAACTCACATGTCATACTTAGAAAAACAACAACAACAACAACAACAACAACAAAAACCCTACCTCATTCACGCAACCCTTTAACACTACCGTATAAAAAAACACACCAGAAATTTGGTTAAAAGTCTTTCTTCTGTAAAATTTTAGATGAGATGAAATATGTTTAACCTCCCTCAGAAACCTAAAGATCACATCGGGTGGGACATCTCTGAACAAGGGTTTCATGGAGTCCGCTGTAAAATGTTTAGGTCTCACATCATACAAAAGTCCCAACATTCTAAAAGAACATGTTTTGCTGTGAGTGGTACATGACATGGAATGCACCACGGAGCTTCTTCACCTTTTAAAAGATAAGGACGGGGTGTATGGGTGAACAAAACAATCTTCTTCGGACTTCAAGACGATCACCTTTTTTTCACTCTGTGAACACTGTTGACCAGCCAAGGCTATGCTCGCTTGTGACTGCTGACTGCTAGAACCCCCCCCCCCCCCCCCCCCCCCCCCCCCCCCCCCCCCCCCCCAAAAAAAAAACTTTTTAAGCCGATTACCCCAAAATTAAGAAATCAACAGGTTTTGATGATCAGCAATAACAACAGCCTAGATATGTCCAACCAAGATACATCAAATCTGTCTTCTAGCAGAAAAGCTCTTTTTTTCTACCCCCCCTGATCTCAGCGCTGGTTATTCAGCGCATTTGCTGGGCCAAAAGCGTGGCAGACACACATGGAAACGCTTCAACTTTGCCGTCAAGACAGGAGAATATCCCAGGCCTTTTTTTGGGGGGGTTGAATTCTAGAAATGGATACAGCTGTGGTCAGGACTGACAGAAAAAGCTGCTGATCCTCTCGTTTCCCCCACCATTACCAGTGACGAACAACTCCTCTGTCTTTGTCCCCCTGTCCTAGGTGACCTTACATTTCGTACCCATACTGGAACCTTTCAGCTTTATATCAAAGCACTGCTGTCAGAAGCTGGCTGCTAAAATAAATCTTAAATAAATGTTAGCGAACCGGCCCAAAAAACGTGGACAAACGAATCACAAGACAAAACATGACACGTTTCGACCTCTTAGGTCTTCTTCAGGCAAGATACAAAACAATTATTACAACGAAAATGAACAAGCAGTCACTTATCTTTAATCTCTGCAGCACAAGATAGGCGCTGAATCATATAGGCTAAAATAAAACTTGGCTGCCAACTAGAAACGAGCTTAAATTCAAGACCCTCTTGTCCTCCTGCCCCCCCCCCCCCCCCCCCTCCAACTTTTTTCCTTTCCCTAGTCACCTGAAGTTTCAAAACTACCCATTTTCAGCTCATGCTGAGAGTGACTATTAGTGACAGTGACAGAGGACTGTCCATTTCACATGACTGTGGACTACCACGCGGCTCAGGCACTGCTGAATGGGTGACAGTGACTCACAAAGCAGTGCACAGCGTATCATGCAGATGTGCTTGCACCCCTTTCACACTTCAATGGCGGTGTGTGTGAAAATTAAGAAGTGAGGCATTCGGTATCAAAGTTACAGATGGATTCTGTTTTTCAGGCAATCAGATGAATGATAAACATCAACTGTCCATGAAAAGATATATGCACAAATCCAGCTACATCAACTACTAGCTTTTTTGTTTTAAATTCAAACTTTGGTGTTACCCGAGTTTTCAAGACTTTCCTGGTGATTGTTTTGTAAACTTGTACTCCAGTTTAAAAATTAAAAAATGCTGTACATTTGTTTGGCAGTTGTGTATATACTATGAAAACTCTGAATCAGCACCTCTACAAAGCGTTACTGACTTAAGGTTAAAACTGTATGGCCCCAAAATCTGTATTCCTCCATTGACTGTTGACAACACTTATGATCCAGTTGGGCTATCTGAAGACTGAGGTAAGTGCTACATATACAAGAAAAGAGCAGCCGAGCTTTTCTGATCTACAAATCAATATCAGTATGGCACACTTTCAAACCAGCGATTTCTCTGAAAAAGTAGGATGAAAATGAAGAGAATCTTTCTCTTTTTTTTTTTTTTCCTAATGATCTGTCATTTGCTTTTTTCCTTTTCTTTTTAAAAACAAGAAGGAAAACATGAATCTTTGGGAATGATTTGAGAGATACTATGTGATCTACTAAGATGAGTGAGAATGGGATTCGAGCTGTTTTAATTCAACATCAAACACTTCTCCCTGATGCAGGCATCATATGTACAGCTCAAAAACCAATCTATCATGAGGGTAATTTTCATTCATGAACACTGTGATTTAACATACAGTGTTAAAGAGTCCCCCCTTTTTTTGTTGTTGCCTAAAAGTCTACTTATCTTTGAAATCAAAAGCAGAAAATAACAGCACCCGAATTAAACCATGATTTGTACTTGTTGATTTCTGCAAAAGTCTGATTGTGGTAGCAACACACAAACTCCTCCAACAGCGCATATTTTTTCATCACGCTGGTGCCAGTAGTGTTACCAAAAAATTCAGACTATCAGCTTCTGGGACACTTGTGCATACAGACAGTGCTTCCAATCTCAAACCAAGTTGTCAAATCAAAACAGTACAATTGCAATAGGACGGCCTGTAAAGAAAGCAAAATTAAAAGGATAAAACGACACTTGAAAACAATAACAGAAAAATGGATCACAATGGCAAATGGACGGTGAATGAGTATAAATCAAAGTAAGTCACAAAGGGGACATTCTTGCACAGAATTTCCAGGTGGGGATACTTTAGTGTGGTTTCTAAACTGAAGTGTTAATAACTCGACGATCATTGTGTCCGTTACTCCAAAACAAAAGGGAAGTAACTCTAAAGTCTTTGGCAAACTCGAAGGTGTCGCTACCATAAAACTAACCTTCAGAGTCCCTGCAGCAACTTCGCCAGAGCTCTCCCTACTGACTTCTTCGAGATCTTTGAAATAACAGTTGTTTCCCTTTCTTTGTAACTAGGGTTTAAGAGTTCCTTCCCTTGTTGTTTCGAAGCAAACCGTTTCTGGTTCATGTCAGTCTTCCCCCCCCCCCCCCCCCCCCCCGAGACACATAAAAGCTCAGAAATCAAACTGAAGTCTCTGTCTGTTTACAGAGTTGTGTGCAACTCTGTCAGCACAACCAAGAGTTAATCTGACAATAAATTGGTTTCAGTCAGTGTGCAACAAAATCACGGCTACTCCAAACCCTCAATAGCCCCAAAAAAGAGGGATGGGAGGTGGGGAATAACTAAAGAAGGAAGAGGGAATGGGTGTGCAAACATGACCCTCACTACAGCCTGTCTCTTCCTATGAACACACACGTCCTGCATTTTGCCCGACCAATCCAACTCACGGCATCTTCAGCCTCGGTCCAGTGGCCCTTGTTGATGTTGGGGTCCAGCCTGGAGTAGCGCTTGTGTAACACTGCATGCCGCTGCGACCTTCCATGTAGTGAGACACTGGGGAAGAAA
>JADBJO010021534.1:20000-29377 GCA_016801955.1 Conus betulinus
CAAACACACAAATAAAAATAAAAATCTGCATGAAGCACAAGCATCGAAAGGAAAGTCCTCCAACCTGTCCAACATTTCCGAGTTGAGGTTCTGCTGGAAGTACTGCAAGCACTGGAATGGGGTTCTGCCAGTCTGAAACGCACAGGGCATCATTCATCAACTTTAAACCCACATGGCGTCATTCATCAGTCTGAAACCTACATGGTGTCATTCTGAAACCCACATGGCATCATTCGTCAGTCTGAAACCCACATGGAGTCATTCATGAATCTGAAACCCACATAGTATCATTCATCAACTCTGAGACAACAACAACAGTGGGCCACTTTCTGGGGGACAGGACAAAGGGGAGAGGGTGGGGGTTAGGCGACAGCTTTGAATTAATAAAAAAAAAAAAAATCAGAAAAGCACTTTATTCAATCCTGGCAAAGTCTAAAGCTTGTTTCTTTCGAGTGGGGGCCGGAATAGCTCAGTTGGTAGAGCGCCGAACTCATGATCCTGGGTGCGCGGGTTCGAATTTCGGTACAAGGGGATTTTTCCCTCGGAGTTAATTTTTTTTTTTTTTTTTGCTGTCCCAGCCTCTGTAAGTGCACCCATGCCGCTCATTCCTATATCCTGTTCACAGCCACAGTCCAGTTGGCCCTGCCGCAACCACGGCTCCAGCAATCCACAGGGAGCAGTCATTGTCAAGTCATCAAGAGGCAACCCACCAGAGGAGACACTGCACTGCCGCCAAGTCACTTTGGTGGTGTTCAGTGGCGCCTGTTCTGATCTAACATATGCAGGACACCACCTACTAACGACAATAATTGCTTAGTCACAGAGTCGGCGTGAGTGAGCTCTCCCTTTGGAGGGCGCCACCCATGACCGTCCAACAACAGCCCCCATGGACCTCGCCGGCACCGGTGACACCGATGGAACCAAAACAAGACCAAAGAGGTGGAGAGGACACATCGAAGTTGAGGTCACCATGAGAGCAGGGCATGAAGGGCCACATAATTTGAGACTTTTTTTTTTTTATGCTGATCGATGAGAATGAGGATGATTAAGATGATGCTACGGATTTCCATTTCGGTCTGAGACTACATGACAGGGCTGTACTCTATGCCTCCTTTCATAATATATCCCGGCGTCAACCTGGCCCGAGAGATACAGGCACCTGCAGTGTTGGTCAGGAAATTTGAGCAACACTCTCAGAAATGCATCAATTAAGTGGATGAAACTCGACTGTGTGGTCCCAGTCTCCCAACTGAGTCCGCAGCAAACTCAACTCTGGGTAGGAGCCGGTCGGGACAGAAAAACCGACATGACTCTGATGGGATTCGAACCCACGACCTCCCAGCCGGAGTCCGCGACACTAACCACTTCACCACAGCGGCTGGTCCTCGGAGTTAATATTGGTCTGACTCCATTTCCCATACAGTCCTTCGAATGAGACTATAAACCGAGGTTCCATGTGAACGCACGCACAACATCTTGCACACACGTAAAATCCCATCAACAGCTTTTGGAAGAGAAGGCCAGTTTTAGCTGTTGGTATGGATGACACATTACACATAGCATGCACCTTCCCCGAAGATGGAGTATGGCTGCCTTAATGGCAGGATAAAAACGGTCATACACACAAAACTCCACTGCCTGTCCATACAGGCAGTGTCCGCAGGAGTATCAGCCTGCGTACGCAGAAAGAAAGAAAAAGAAAAGTTTCTTTTGAGCTTTCGTCTCCCTACCCCTCTCTCCAACACATGATTATACAAGCTGCAGGCATGTGCTTGTATAACATACATATTTTACAACTTTGTATTGGCAGTATTTTCATTTTTCACTTTGAATTCCACTTCTCTTGGGTGCCTGCTTTCCATGACAATCGCTCCATCCAGAGACCCGTCCAGGTCTGAACTTGTCATGGCAAGACAACTCAACTGTTTTCTTCACCATCAAACCACCCACTTCTCCCCTACGACAGGCATCTGTAAACACTGGCAACGCCGAGCGCGCACCAATTTTCCAAACAAAAAGTTTGCTGGTGTATGTGCATGCTTGTTAGGCCTTGCAAAGGAACGATGGATGGCCACTGACTGGACGGCTGAAGATAGTTGAAATTGACTGGCATTAGGAACAGGTGAGGGAAGGTGAGGGTGGGCTTGAAAGAAGTCTTTGCACATGTCGGCTTGCGTCTATGTATGATCTACATTACCTGAAGATCATCAGACGGGTGCATTTTCACTGACATTTGGAAACAACATATACGGTAAAATGATTGACAGAGTTGGAACACATGTACATTTGTCTCTGTTTTTTTTTGTTGTGGTCATTCTAAACTGTCTCATACATCTGTATGGTATAATTGTGCTTCTTACCGTTTTGATCCAATCCAAGGACCTTCAAGTCTTCAGATCCCCCCACTTACAAGCGGCATAGAATGTGGGGAAACAACCCCCCCCTCCCCCCCAACCCATCTTCCTGCTATACGTGCTTATGTGGGAGCCCGGTATCTTGATCTTCCTCTCCCCACCCCACCCCTACCCCCAATCATTCAAGAACCACCACCCATGTCAAAGCCCAGTATCCCCATCTCCCCCTCCCCATCCCCCACACCGTTCAAGAACCATCACTCCCACAGTGAGCGTGACTCACCCCGAGCTGCTGGGCAACGTAGGTCCAGTTGGTGCCGTTGGTTTCGCTGACGAGGTTGGCCAGTCGCTCCTCCTCCGCGTGGCTCCAGGGCTGCTGGTTGAGGGCGGGGGTCAAGGCTGTGCACCCAGGCCCGGTGACACGCCATCCAGTCCCGCTTCCCTTCAAACTGACAGACAGACAGACACATAGACACACACACACACATATCACTAGTTCACTTCTTCACCTTCTACCAGGGGGCTGGGGAAGGGGGGGGGGGGGGGGGGGGGGGGGGGGGGGGGGGGGGGGGGGTAGGTAGGGCGGATGGGGTGGTATTTGGATCCAGGGTTATAGTCTTAAGACAGTTTTTGTGACCCCCCTCACCCCCCAAATTCTCTTCCCAAGCCTACAGGTTCCCTCTCCCTTCTCCTAGACCTTAAGTGATGGTCTGAAAGCCGATCCTTTGGATGAGATGACAAACAAAGTCCAAGTATAAACTGTGTGTAACAAACGCTCAGCACACAGCGGTACCTGGTCAACTCCTGTCGACAACACCACCGTAGTAAAACAATAAAAACCAGCTCAAATGAAAAACAAGAACAAAAACAAACGATGCACAGCTGCCAATCTTCTGAAGTCAACACTCTGAGACCAGGGAATGGAGGAGGCAGTCTGGGTTCGAATTGAAAGCATTGGGACTTCCTGTCGTTTTAAAAAACCGAGGAATGTAACACTCAAAAAAAAAAAAAAAAAAAAAAAAGAAAATGTATCTTCCGCTGCATGTAGTTTTACCAACTCCATTAACCCCCACGCTCAAGGTCAAAACAACTCGAGTTCAGGTGAGACAGGCAGGTGCAGCACCACACCAGTTAGAAACGGAGAGCAGTTACCCTACCTCGAGTCGTCCTCCCTAGCCCGTCTTGGTCTCCAAACCCCACCTCACCCCCCCACCCCCCCTCCAGATAATGTCAGTCCCTCAGTTGTGTAGGAAGCATGGCTGACCCCTGCTTACCGTCATGTTGGCGATCTTCATCCAGTCCACCTTCTCAGGGTCAACACTGTGCAGCAACTCCTCCCGCGGGGTGCCTCTGGACAACCCACACAGCAACACACGGTCGTCAGAGCCAGTTCAGGACAAGATTCACGTACTTCAGCTCCTCCACAGATCACTGTGATACACTTTTTTTTTTTCATATAAATGGTTAAAAAATTTACCACAATAGTTATAACTTTCACGAATCATTGTTTTTTTTTTTTTGTTTGTTTTTTTTTGGTACAGAGCTATAAAAACAATGAAAAAGATCAACTCCTCCATAATCACTGCGACACACATTTTTTTTCATTCAAATGTTTAAAAAAAAAATTCATCAAAACATAACATTAACAACTTTCGCGAATCAGATTGCCTTTTTCTTTTTTTGTACATAGCTACAAAAACAACGAAAAAGAAAGCATACAAAAATAAAGAAAGAAAGCACCCATACAGCAGAAACAGTTGAAAACAGGAAATCACCATGTCAACTGAAAGAAAGTTACATGGAGTAACTCTCTCCTGAATCTATCATCTCCCCCCCCCCCCCCCCCCCCCCCCCCCCAAACTAACGCACACACACAGAGAGTACTTTGCATGCAATGTTCTTTACAGACAATGTCTTACAGCATTTGAATAGAAGTTTGCTTTCAAGCACAGTAATCACTTGGAAGGATCTTCTATAATAGCTCCATACCTTTTGAATAGGTCTGATGCCTACCAGTTTAACCCCTGCAATGCTCTCAAATTTTGCTAAGTCCCATGCGGAACGAAACAGAAAGAGTGTTGAATCATGACGAACAGCGTTCGTCAAACCGAGCATTGCAGATGACACTTTTTTATGATGAAGGCCGTTCGTCAACAGCGCAGTGAAGAGGTTAAGCTCTTCTATTTATGCAGCACCAATATCATTGATCTGTTATAAAGTTTGTTACGTATTAACAAAGATTGTAGCATGTGTTGATGACCCATTTCATCAAGCGTAGAATAAGGCCTTTTTGCATGCAATGTCCTTTAGGACTAAATTAATTATTTTTAACATTTGTCGATAAACATTGTTGTCAGAAGTAGAATAACACCTTTTGTAGCATTGGTACATTTCACAGTGTCCTCCCATATCTATGGAATGATTATGATAGTATGTATGTCACAGTGGGTGTGTTTTGATGAAATGTGACATGTTGTATGCCTCAGTGATTTCTCCAATGACATGTGACGCTTCATGTGTCACTGTGCCTGGTGTAAGTGCAGGTGATACTCTTTATGCCACAGTAGTTTCTTCGATGAGATGCAATACTGGTTTCTTCAATTCAGGGTGACCTTGATATGCCACAGTGGTTGGTTTTAATCACATGTAAGGCTCTTTCACACCTGGCACGACCCATGCTGTCCTTCAGTGACATCACACACACAGTCAGGCCGAGGTCAATGCGCAGCCCCCGCTCAACATGATCTGCTCCAACCGTTTGTGACGCCAAGGAAAAAAAAGTGGCTCACTCTTTGCTCCCCACCTCCACCACAGTTACGTAACATCCACCGGATTTTGTTTGTTTGTTTGTCTGTCTGTCTGTTTGTAAGATACACTCAAAAACATGGAAGCCATTTTTTCACAAAATTTGACGGGGAAGACGGCTCCAGTTACAAACCCTTCCAATGCTGGCACAAATATGGATCCAAGAGCAGCTGCTGTCGAGATGGGATGTGAGTTAAGGTCTGATTCAAGTGCAGAGGAACTGTTTGACCTTGGCGGAAGTCTGCCCTCTCATGAACGGCAAGAAGTCTACACCAGGCCGGCGTAGGGAGAGTTTGGTACACCTGCAAGAAGCAGTGTTTGTCTGCCTGCCACGTACGTGTTGACCTGCAGCTTGACCTACTTATTTGTTTGTCCAACATTCCCTGTAGGGGGGGGAAAATCTGTCTGCAGCGTTCATTCTTGAATATCTGGAATTGCAACTACTGTCTGTGCAGACAGGGTGTCCATGCAGATCCCTCCCCTCCCCCACCCATCCCCCCCCCCCACCTCCATCTCATGTGCGAATTCAGTGGCGTCGTGTCCAACTTGGTCAGTCTAGCTCATCATCCAGAACCACACTCTGGCATATCCCATGGGAGCCCTGGCACCCGCCAATCCACAGGGAGCAGGATGTCATAGGGCAACTCACCAGAGGAGACACTGCACTGATGCTGAGGAGACCTCACAAGGATCTTTTTTCCCCCTAGGATTTTCTGTATTCACAATAACCTGTTCCAGGTCTTCTATTTTTTTTTTTTTAATAGTTTTTCTATTGCTTTTTGTTTGTGTGTGTGTGTGTTTGTTTTAATTTTTTACCGTTTTTTTTTCAATTCAATTTCCACATCAAGCCTGCTGCTTCTGTTCGTGATTTCTACTGCTTTGTTTTTGTGTGTGTGTTTGTTTTAATTTTGTTTTACCGTTTTTCTTCAATTTCTACATCGAGCTTGCTGATTCTGTTTCGTGATTTCTCTACTGCTTCGTTTGTGTGTGTGTTTGTTTTAATTTTGTTTACCGTTTTTCTTCAATTTCCACATCAAGCCTGCTGATTCTGTTCGTGATTTCTACTGCTTCGTTTGTGTGTGTGTGTTTGTTTTAATTTTGTTTACCGTTTTTTCTTCAATTTCCACATCAAGCCTGCTGATTCTGTTCGTGATTTCTTGCCACTGCTCAGTGTTTTTTTTCCAACCTCCTTCAGTTTTTTTTTTCCTCCTCCAGCTCACGTCTGAAACACACAAAAAATGGGAAAATGAAAACAAATCAAAACAAACATTAAGAACATCCAATGCTGTATCATCTGTAATTCAAACAAAAAGATAGTTAACAAGATGCCTGTGATTTTTTAAAAAAATATGTATTTTTGGATTTTTCATTTTCAAATACATAAATTGTACAGTCTGTTGGTCTTAATGCTTGGAGGGTAAGGTTTTTGTGTTACCAAAAGCAACACCAGGTTAGGGTTTTCTTCAGGCATTTCCAGTTAACAGGTATGGGGGGAATTCTGTCTGGAAATGTGCAATGACATGACAGGGGAATAAGACGCGGGGCATAGTGGGAGTATTGGTAACAGCACAAAGGAAGACAACCCCTGTCAATCTGATAGAGCTTTTCTTTTTTCGCCTTTTTTTCAGACAATGAATCCAAGTTTAGAAACACGTCTGAATGCACATATGCACTTAGGCACATGTGAATTGAAGTATTTGTACATTGCTAGAGACATGCTTGGCTTGCTGCAAGTACAAACACACTACGCTGCAGAAAAATTACCAATGTCATCCTGGTACACACAAACTATTAGACGAAGAGAGAGAGAGAGAGAGAGAGAAGAGAGAAGAGAGAGAGAGAGAGAGAGAGTGAGAGAGAGAGAGAATGTGACCACATGTGGCTGGTATACATGCATGTGCATTTAACTGCATACGAGTGCATGTGCAAACATGTGTACGTGTCCGTCTGTGGTGTGCATGCACATGTGCTCTGTGTATGTTTTTCCTTTAACTTAAAGGATTCTTTTTTCATTACATTCAGTTTGGCTTTTCTCTTTCATCCCGCAGTCTAACACCACCGCTTCACTACATACTACTCCCTCCTAAAACCTGTAACCACAATGAAATATCACTGCCCAGACAATGCAACAACAACAACAACAACAAAAGTATCGTTTTCAGAATGACAGTTCAAACAAGCGCTCATTCTTTTTCTGAATTTTATTCATTCAATGTTTATTCATACCTGCCTATTATTGTTAGTATGCAACAGTAGTAGCAGTTCCCCCCCCCCCCCCCCAACAGTCTCCATTACAAGTAATAGTAATCATGAACCAACCCCCTGGCAGATGGGATCCAGCTCCATTGGGGGCATCAGGAATTTGACTGTCGCCAATTTTTTTTTTTTTTTTTTTTTTTGCATATGCAGGCTGATACTCCTGTGGACACTCCCTGTGTAGACAGGCATCAATATATCCCATCTACCCAACAAAGGGAGTGGAGTTTTTGTGTGTTATGACCATTTTTTTAAAAATCCTGCCATTAGGCAGCCACACTCCAACTTCGGGGAAGGTGCATACTTTGTGTAACGTGTCAATCCATACCAACGGCCAAACTGGCCTTCTCTTCCGAAAGTTGGTGATGGGATTTTACATGTGTGCAAGATGTTATGCGTGCATTCACACACGGAAACCTCAGTTTATAGTTTCATTCGAAGGACTGTATGGGGAATGGAGTCAGAACCAATGTTAACTCCGAGGAAAAATCCCCATGTACCGAAATTTGAACCCGCGACCCCAGGATCACGAGTCCGGCGCTCTACCAACTGAGCTATTTCCCCCCCCCCCCCACCCCCCACCCCCCTGTTGCCAGCGAGTCACAGTAGTTGCATATGTAAGTGAAGTTACCATTCATTATCATATCGATTAAAAGTTCACACACAGGAGGCCCACACTCGCTACACACACACCTGCTCAGCAAAGGCTGCAGAAGTTTCTCCAGGGAATCTTCAATCACAGCCTCCGTCAGCATTCGCCTCTGACGACCGTGCCCTGCAGAACACACAGATATTACATAGTACTGTATCACAAAGTAACTTCACAAATCTGCTTTTCTTATACTAATTTGTGGAGACAAAGGCATTAACCTACTTGGCACCGACATGCCCTGATTAATTAAGAAGCCAAAACAAACAAACAAAACTGATAAGAAGAGAATTTTTAAAAAATAAAAGAAAAAGCTAATTCCAGCCTCTAAATACATCTTAAACTCTCTCTCTCACCATTCACTCAGAATGAACTCCCTTGACTGCTTCTTGCTTTCATTTGCAAGCACATGTAGCAAGTCTCTTTTCCTCTCCTTCATTTAGAACAGATGCTTCCTTGCCTTATTCTGTAGTTCTTCTTATCATGGGAAGCTAATTCTATGCCTCCTTTAACGGAAGCATATTTTGTTTATTTTTTTGAAAGGACTTTACAGGGAAGTTTCCCAGTATACATTACCAGGTCATATAATTCAGATCTTACAATGACTGGGCCCACTGTCCCCTGTGTACACTCACATGTTTTTTCTCTGGCCGTTTGTCCAGATCAGGTTCATCCGTCAGGCGTTTCAAACGCGTGTGTCTTCATTCTGCGCTGGGGTCTGCGACAGGGAGCCAGAATACACGTGAACACACACATGATGTGGTTGCGAAGCAAGGCTCGAAAGATATCCAATGCAAAAAAAAAAAAAAAGGAAAAGCCAAATCTGGACATGTACTATCTTCAGATGTTGCAAATAACAGAGATAAAGGGAAAAAACACACACACAAAAATGTTTCTCCCCATGCGGCTGTCAAAAGCCAAGGAGCAACGGGAAAGAGACAAGTGGAGTGGCAAGAACAGTTTCACTGACAGCGACAGGTGGAGAGGCAAGAACAGTTCACTGACAGCGACAGGTGGAGAGGCAAGAACAGTTCACTGACAGCGACAGGTGGAGAGGCAAGAACAGTTCACTGACAGCGACAGGTGGAGAGGCAAGAACAGTTCACCTGACAGCGACAGGTGGAGAAGAACAGTTTCACCAACAGCGACAGGTGGAGAGGCAAGAACAGTTTCACTGACAGAGACAGGTGGAGAGGCAAGAACAGTTCACTGACAGCGACAGGTGGAGAAGAACAGTTTCACTGACAGAGACAGGTGGAGAGGCAAGAACAGTTCACTGACAGCATATCGTGTTGGCCCACAAAATTACTTTC
>JADBJO010021535.1:2500-5000 GCA_016801955.1 Conus betulinus
TATATATATATACACATACATTTATATATAACAATAAAAACAGTAGAGGAAAACAAGTGCAGACCAACAATATTTTAATTGTTGTAACAATGGATTGGTAAAAATTTGAACTTGAAGAAAATAAAAAAAGTAAATGAGAGAACTATATTATAAATACGAAAAAAAAATTCTTCGCTAGTTGCATTAGAGAACCATCGTAATCTCTCTCATAAACAAATCTCCTTGTATTATTTGCTCCTACGCCTTTCGTTCGCTGGATTGGACTCATCAAACACACAGTTGATTGTTTTTTTGTGCTCTAGGTGTCAAATAGAGACACACCACAGTCCATAATTCTGTGGTGTTCTCACCACCAAGGGGTTCAAAAAAGAATCCAACAGCACCCCCAAAGCAGCCAGCGAAGGGTAGTAAAGAGAACAAAACGAAAATGTGGAGAGGAAAAATGTTGCTGAAAAACTAATAGCATAATGCAATCGTTATAAAACATAAGGGACAATCTTTGAGCCCATGCTTGAGGATCCATCCAAGGAGGCACGGGAGATCAAAAGATATGGAACAGTCTGAGTGGTCAGCTCTGCTGTTCAATAACCCAAGCATTGTGTATGTTGTGTGTGTGTGTGTGTGTGTGTGTGTGTGTGTGTGTGTGTGTGATGCCAAATGTCTTAATCTCCGGTTACAGTATTGTACGCATGTTAATTTACATTCATGAAACATTAAAAGCTCAACATTTATATGGACTTGAAAGTTTTAGAATTGAAGCAGTTCGGCTAGTAATCAGGTTGAAGAGAGCGAAACGCATCCAAATCGGATTTGTGTATCGAAACCCAGCAGAAAGTGCTGATTGGGTGGACAAGTTTATGGCCATGATGGATGCAGCATCGTTTGATGCTACAGAATTAATACTTTTAGGTGATTTCAACATTCACCTATTCAAATGCCAAACATCATGGTCACATAGGACTATTATTTTTCGTATAACTTATCCCAATTTATAGACATGCCCACCCGAGCAACGCCCACTAGCAAAACATTAATCGACCACATCTTTCTGAATCACATAACGTCATAGAGAAATGTGTGCCTTTGAATGGATGCAGCGACCACTTTCCGGTATGTATTACGTCGAAAAGAAGTGGAATCAAAATTGCTAAAACCGGCTACAAGGATAATATCCTTTTGGACAATTCCACGAAGATAGTTTTCTCACTCACCTCATGAATTTAGTGTTACACGCGCACATTCTCTCTTCAATCAATGATTTTTCAACACTATTTGATTATGCTAGTGTTAATCCCATGAAATCTCTTACAAGTATCTACAAAAGAGCACTTACACAGTTCTATTAAAATCGTCTAGTCTGTGTAAAGGGGATTGTACTAAAGCAGGGGGCTCCTTCTCTAAAAGAAATGTTTGCTGTCAACAAATGTTTGCTAATGCAAAAAAAAAATTGCGTCGGGTTTAGCACCACGAACACTTCAGTCTAAAATTAAACATAAACCCTAGGGATTCAACTAAAGTCCAGGTTCCCACACTTAGAATAGATCTATTTAAATCAAACTTATCTTACTCTGGTAGTGTGGTTTGGAATTCACTTCCACTACATTTCCGATGCACTCAAAATGCAGAATCCTTCGGGAAAAAACTAATTACACATTTCACTGCAGACCATTACTATTAGGGACTAAATACATATATACCAGGGCACACCCTCTGTTTTACTGCATATTTAAACCGATACGCCGCTTCCTTTCTACACACACACACACACACACACACACCACAGAGGCTGCCATGCTGATAATGATAATAGTAATTATTGTCATCATCATCATCATCATCATCATCATCATCACGGCGATGACGATGATGATTCGTTTTGTTCAAAGCGATGCCCCAGCAGTCTGGGACCAATGAAAGAGAAAGATAACCCTGTCAGGCAAATTTTTGTTTGATATAGGATTACCTCCCTTAGAGGTTCCTTCTGCTGCCTGTGTAACAGCCCGTTGTTACAGCCCATTCTTACCCCCACTCTGGTGGACTTACCCCCCCCCCCCCCCCCCCCCTAGTTGGAACTGACCCCCCCCCCCCAAGTCATCTACATTGTACAAGGTACACAGGCACTCAGGAGACACTAATTAGCTGTAAAAATAGTTAAAATCTTTGATATACATTAAAGTGACCAATGGTCATTGACACTGACCACTGGTTGTCTGCATTGCACAAGGTATACAAACACTCATGAGACACTGATTAACTGTAAAATAGTCGAAATATCTGATTTACGTCATAGTGACCAGTGGTCAGTGGCACTGACCACCAGTCGTCTGCATTGTACAAGGTACACAGGTACTCGGGAGACTATAATTAGCTGTGAAATAGTTAAAATCTCCGATTTACGTCATAATGACCAGTAGTCAGTGGCACTGACCACAAAGTAATCTACATTGTACAAGGTACACAAGCACTCGGGAAACACTAATTAGCTGTTAAATAGTTTAAA
>JADBJO010021535.1:10000-22500 GCA_016801955.1 Conus betulinus
ACAAGTGCTCTCCTATGCTCTTATTAATTTCTTCCCACTCTATCTTCTCCACCCCAACCCCCCTTTTTTCATAACTCCGCCTACCCATTTCCAACCCATCTCCCATTCTTCCCCCAGCGTCTCCGCGTCTCCCGTCCCATGTTCTTGAAAACAATGATAAAAGACTGATTCATTAAATAATATGATAATAATAATAATAATAATAATAATAATAATAATAATAATGATAATGAAATGAAATAAATAATGATAAAAGAATAACTGATGAAGATCGGATTAGATAAACGCAAACGTCATAAAACGACGCCCTACAAATGATGATAGACGACAGTCTTATAAACGGTGTCATTGTTTTCTCTCATTTAATTTTAATTCGATTTATTTTAGGTTTCCTTGTATTTCTTTCTCTGATTTTATTTATCTTGGCACATTGTTGTATTCCCCTTCTTGTATATCCCCCTTCCCCCCCCCACCCCCCCCCCCCCCCCCCCCCCCCCCTTTCATTTAAGTTGAGTTTCCACAGTGTCTTGAGCTTTTGAATGTGTCATGGACATGGACGGGAAAGACGACGTCATTTCCAGGCAGGCAGTGGCTGTGACGTACTTGACATCGTGCAGGCAATTGACGTCACAATGCACGTGGACCCCTTTAAGACGAAACACCACTACCAGCTCGCGTGATGGCGGAGAACGAAGCAAAATTTAGAAAGAGTGGGGGTTAGTTGCCGCCAAGAACATCGACAAACAAAGTACAGGACAAGACACGATGCATTTCGACCTCTTCTTGGGTCTTCTTCAAATAAAAAAAAAAAAAAAAAAAAAAAATCACATTTAACATTTAGGACAGTACAAACAAAGAACGAAGAGGGGGGTTGCGTGAAGGGAGGGGATGAGTGAGGCGATGGAGTTGTGTGGTTAGTTAGCCCCAGAGGGGGGGCTGCACACACACACACACACACACGCACACACACACACACACACACACACACACATACACACACACACACACACACACACACACACACACACACACACACACACACACACACACACACACACTAATGCACCAAGGCCTTGCTAAAGGATTCGAGAATTTATAGACTCCTTCAGATTGTTTTGGGGGAATTTGGATTGTGTCTGTGAGTTGATTCTCCTCGTTTCTTCATACAGCCATCACGGTACAAAAACCAGGTGGTTCCAAGTAGACAGATTAAAATCATTGGGATGAGACTGTTAGGGGACTACCATCTGGCGCAAGGATAGAGTCACCGGTGAGTGCGAAAGCCTGAACTGTGTGTCAGCTATGGGTGGAAGTCATGTATTTGAAGACCGTATGTGATGTCATCTGTGGGAATCCCTCACAACGAGGGAAATACTTGGCAGGGAGTTGTTCTTTTGACCAGTTATCAGTTTAACATGAAAGGCTGGCTCAAACTTAGGGTAGGCCTCAAAACAGTGACATGGATTATATAGCGATTTAGTGCAAAATCCTTATTGTGGCGTGTGGCCACAGTGAGACAGTCCATTTGACTTTGTTTGTGTGTGCAGCCCTCTTCACACGTGAGTCAGTAAAGGTCACATCTCTAGTTCAACATGAGCTGCAGCTCTTTCGTCGTTTTGTCGTCATGTTCCTTTTTCGTCTCCCACCCCTCCCCACTCCCGCCATCCTCAATTTATACTCAATGGTATTGTGTAGATTCAGATTCAGATTCAGATTCAGAAAACTTTATTATCTCTCGTTACAAGAGAAATTACATTTGTGACCGCTGCCCTAAAAGTTAAGATATACATATTTATAGTTACAAACGTGACACTGGAAATTGAAATTACTTACAAACAATAAAACATGCGTGCATATGCTTGTAGACTGCAGTATTTGAGTGTCATAAATTTAGATATTGTAATAGTTTTGAATGAAATTTCTACGCAAACAAACAAACAAACACACACACACACACACACACACACACACACACACACACACACACACACACACATATGCATGCATGTATACACACAAACATGCATACATATATACATACATACATGCATACATATACTCACATATGCGCATACGTTCACACACACACACACACACACACACACACACACACACACACACACATCAACACCCACATCCACCCCCACCCCACCGCCACCCCCCACCCCCATACACACACTCTACACACACACACACACACACACACACACACACACACACACACACACACACCACCCAACCCCGTACCCCCTCTCCCCCCCACCACACACACACACACACACACACACACACACACACACATTTAAGCCTTTTGTGTACATTTGGATTTGGCTATGTATGGGTGATGCAAGATGTTGAAAATCCTAGCTACTTTCTGAAAGTATTCAAAGAAAGATTAGAGGATAATTCGTCAGTGCTGGCATGAATCAGTTGTAACAGAAGGAGACTACATCTTAGACCAACCAGAAATCTTAAGGACCACCTACATAAGCCAGTTAGAAAATCACGAGCACTGTCGTGTTCTTTGTCTGGTTAAATCAGATCGACTCCCACTAAATGGAATCCCACGTTATGGTAAATGTTTGTCCAATCCAATTTGTAAAGTCTGTGATTTGAACTGTGTTGAAGACCTTGTTCATTTTTTGCTTGTGTGCCCAAGGTATGCTGCACTCTGTGAACGACATATCCCTCTGTATTACAACCGCTTCCCATCAACTCTAAAAGTACAATTGCTATCCACAAATCTCAGTGGAAAAGTAGCCTTTAGAGTTGCGACCTATTATAGTTGTGGCGCTGTGAAACTGAGATGCTCAAACGTCATCTTGATTGAAATGTTTTGCAACTCACCATGTATACAATTTCGAATGACCATTTCTCCTGTCTGTATAGGCCAGGTGGCCAGAAAAGACTGATTAAAAATTATTGTTATTGTTGTTATTGTTATTGACCCTTTCCCACCTAGCCCACCTTCCTCACCTGACAATGAATGCACTGGCACACGGTCTGCCGTATCACCCGGGGCACACGCAGAGGGTTTTGCACAGGAACACTGCAACGCTCCCCGACCCCCAGGGGCATGGGCATGGAGGGACACACCTGCCGTTTCCGACAGCGGCTGAGCCTCGGGCCGATGGGCACGACGGCGCCTCCATCCCGTAACGGCTGACGATGCTGATGACGCCACTGGCGGCCGCTGACGTCAAGTTGACGCGGAGAGTGGTGGTGACGTCATCGACGGGTGGTGATGGTGGTGGGGATGGTAATGGAGGTGAGCTGGTGGAAGGGAGCAGGGCAAGGGAGGCAACTCCTGTTCCTCGCAAGGTTCCCGCCACTAGCAGGAGGAGGAGTGCTGTAGCCATGGATGTGGAGGAGGAGGAGAAGGAAGGAGGAGGTGTGGGTTGGTGGGTTTCTTCTAGGGTCAGTGTTTTTTTAAGGGGGGGGGGGGGGGGGGGGGGGGTGCAATTGCCTCTAGGGAGTGAGGATGGTGGCGGCGGAGTTGAGTTGTCTGATGAGGTGGAGGCGAAAGGAAGCAGCGCCTGGAGAGATTTTGTGTGTGTAAATACTGATGTTTGCATGTGAAAAACACACACACACACACACACACACACACACACACACACACACATTTTGATCATACAGTAATATGTCTGAGGTCTCTGGGGTGTTTTAATTTGTAAACTATACATCTCATCATATCTCTTTAAATGTTTCCGACGATTGAGTTTTTCAACTTTTCGAAATGTTCTTCCATTTCATGTACTTGTTTATTTACTTTTGAACTGTTTTGTCGACGGCTGCCACATTCGATAATTCCGTTAAGATCGCTTATAATCTTCGTTATCAATGTAAAGGATTGCTACAAGCAGCGTACACTGATTTTCATTCTTGAAGGTACAAGTTGATAAAGAAAATGCACATACTTGTGGGCTAATCGTATTATAGGTAAAAAAAAAAATCCGTGACAGTTTGTGTTACTCATGTCGGAGACTGTTGCGTAGGACAGGAGCCTCTGCATGTCTTGCACGATCTGTCATGTTTCAGCCATAGTTATCCATTTATTTACCTGCAAAACTATGGTGTCCACTCGATTTTGGCATTGAAAAAAAATCTCTTTCGTTCAAGCTTTTAATGAATTGTATGGCTTGGTTTTACTTTCTTATATTTTACATCATTTCATCTTGTTTTATGACTGAAAAAATAGAATATATATATTTTTTTTCCCCCAAACTTTGTTTCCCTTCAGTTAAGCCTTAAATCACAATCTG
The DNA here is from genome assembly GCA_016801955.1 of Conus betulinus. NCBI lineage: Eukaryota > Metazoa > Mollusca > Gastropoda > Neogastropoda > Conidae > Conus > Conus betulinus. Next base: position 14,266 of record JADBJO010021535.1, read on the forward strand.
CTTCATGATATAATTCTTTCAATATTCAGGTTTAGAGATGCTGCAACTTAACTGGCTGCAATTTGAAGAAGATTCCATGTGTATTTTATAGTGAAACATATAGTTATCGTCCAGTTGTCCGGTCTTCACCTCAGCAGACAATGTATGCTTTCTTTTTAATCAATTCATATCTAAGCGAAACCAAAACATTTCCATTTTCGTCTGATACTTTTTAACTGCTTTTCTTTAAACGATGTGCACTTTTTTTGGTCTTCCTTTTGCGACGACTCAGTATCGTCGTTCTTACATTCTGACGCTTTTTATGTTAAAAAAAAATGAAAATATTAAATTGAAAAACCTCAGAAGGAAACAGAGCGCGCTTGCAAGTGTGCGTATGCATGCGCGCGCGCGCGCGCGCGCGCGTGTGTGTGTATGTGTGTGTGTGTGTGTGTGTGTGTGTGTGTGTGTGTGTGTGTCTCTTGTGTGTGTGTGTGTGTGTGTGTGTGTGTGTGTGTAATTGTCCTTTCCTAAAAGGTGAACTGGGCAGCCGGTCCATAATCAGGAAAGTTGGGTCTATTTGTTTTTCATATATTTTTTGAAGGGGGTGGGGAGGAAGGGGTGGTGGTGGAGAAATCCACTTTGTGTTTGCATAAGTTCCAACACACAATTTGTTGTCTTAAATATTTCTAGAATAACACAGACCTCCGAGATAATCATTTAAAATAAACAAGAAACAATGTTTCACAAAGATATATCCAAAAAAGTGAATTTTCAAAGTGTCGTAGACAGATTTTAGTCCTCGCGTAATGTTTTGATACGGGATAGTTTTCTATTCACACGACCATTTCTTACCTTCGTTTTTTGTTTCGTAGATTGTCATGTTCGTGGACATATGTGACAATGAATCCAATCCAACAAAGTGGCTGTTCTCTCTCTCTCTCTCTCTCTCTCTCTCTCTCTCTCTCTCTCTCTCTCTCTCTCTCTCCTTTTCACGCACACACACACACACACACACACACACACACACACACACACATACAGAGAGAGAGAGAGAGAGAGAGAGAGAGAGAGAGTGAGAGACAGACAGACAGACAGAAACAGCAAAAGTTGGTTCTGTATTCACCTGCGCGCTTGTCCCCAATAGTCTTTCGTTGCAGACTAGTAGTAAATCGTCAATGTCACCCACACGTTCTGCGGATGCACGAACACTTCGAAAGTGACGAATAGAAAAAAAAACAAAATCTGCAGCTTTGCAAACTGCTGTGAAGATCTCTCAAAATGTCCCTATAGGAAAAGCTCTGACCCTTCGAAGACCAGTTCAGGTAGTCGGATCGCCAATGGTTTGTGTTTCACCAGGGGAGCCTGGTTCTCTTTATATATCCTTTGGTTTGCTTGTATCACGCTTCTGGTTTGCTTGTATCACGCTTTCGCGAGTCTGTTTAAGAAAAAATGATTGTCAACGTGTACAGCAGTGGCCAATCCTTCCTTCAAAGAGAAGATAAACGATGAACAAACGAGGGATGCAATGCGATAATGTATGTGTGTGTGTGTGTGTGTTGGAGGAGAGGGGGGGGGGGTGGGGGGGGGGGGGGTAGCTGAGACTGTTGAGCAATAAATTCATCTTTTCTGATAACTGATGAGAGAGAGAGAGAGAGAGAGAGAGAGAGAGGAGAGAGAGAGAGAGAGAGAGAGGTGTTTTTTTCCATCCTTTTCTGATAAGCAGCCAGAGTTAATCTGCTAAAGACGCAGACCACTTCCTGATGACCAGTTCTTCAAAAATAACAGAGAATGGTACAAAAGTGACCGTAACCAAAGATTCTTTTATGACAGGTCTGGGAAACGAAGGGTATTTTAGAGTGACTTCTCTTGCTTTTAGGGGCTTTCGCCCTCTGGTTTTCCAGCTCACCCCTGCCGGGGAGATAACACGATGATGATTGGACGCCCAGGCCCAGAAGTGCAGTGATAGGATTGGACAGTCAGACAGGTCTGCGTGATTTGTGATTGGCAGAGAGCGTGGAGCCCGGCTGAGGGGAGGACTGACGAGATAACGATGAATGGTGTACAGACGAGATAAAGAGTGAGGATTGACGTGTTCTGTAGTGATTTCTTTTCGCTGTCTCTTCATGTGGCACGGACTACAAGTCACAGTGCTCTGGCTCCTTCAGCGACACCCACACCCAGGACGGTCCTGTCGATCTGAATGTGTGTGTGTTTCCTATACGTTTCTGTGTACATCACGTGCTCTTTGCCTCCTGTGTGCGTGTGTGTCCGGGAAATGAGTGCGTGTGTGTGTGTGTGTGTGTGTGTGTGTGTGTGCTGCGCGCGCGCGCGCGTGTGTGTGTGTGTGTGTGTGTGTGTGTGTGAGTACGTGCCCGTGTACATGCATGTGCGTGTGTGTGTGTGTGTGTGTGTGTGGGGCGCCCGCGCGCGTGCATGCGTGCATATGTGTAAGAGCGTGCGTGCGTGTGTGTGTGTGTGTGTGTGTGTGTGTAGTGTACGTACGTACCTAGCCGTTGAACTCTTTCACCAACCGGTGAAAAACCCGGAAAAGCGGGGTCCTTTTCCGTAAATCCACATATCTTCAAAAACCCACTTTATTGCAACATACATCCTGGTACCTTTCCTCGGTCGGAAACGTTTTCAAGATAATGAACACGTGCTAAACAGCAGATTTACAAAATAAAAATCGATCATTCGCAAGTACATTTCCCCAGAAAAAAAAGAATTTCCAGAATAATGCCCCTCCCTCCCCCCCCCCCAAAAAAAAAAAAAAAAAAAAAAGAAAAAGAAAAGAAAAGAAAACTTCTTATCTTAGTACAATTCAGTTTCGCTCAAGTGAAAGCTTTTAGTGTAGGACGAGATACAAAAGGAAAAGAAAAAATCTTTTCATTTTCATCCTAAATTTAATTATCACAAAAAGCGTTTGAGAATTCGAAAAATCCGGTGTGTGAGTATGTGTGTGTGTGTCTGTGTGTGCGTGTGCGCGCGCGCGCGTGTGTGTGTGTGTGTGTGTGTGTGTGTGTGTGTGTGTGTGTGTTTCAAGTGCTTGCAGACCTTTGTGCATTCAATTTCATTCATTCGGATAGATATTTTGATGAAGCTAGTATATCAATTTTTTGGTTTATTTTTCTTGTGGTTTCTGATTTTATGTGTTTAAAATTCATGTGCTTATATTAAACCCATGATGAATACCTACTTCTTAGATACGTAAGGCACGATTGCAGTTATCTAAAACGTTTGTGTAGTATGTTTTGCACACCGCGTGAATTTCTCGGCTTATAAACAATTCTGTGTTCTGGCGTAGCCTCAGTATCAACAATCCATAAGCAGCAATCATGAACAGGTGGCGACGAGGCCCCGCGCCAACCGAGACACTGCACTGCTGGTTAGGCGGCCGGAAAACCCTAGGAGATATTTTACCGTGTTGAAACCATTTTCAGCCGCACCACTCTCCGCGGGCGTTGCCAGCCACACGCAAGCCACACTGCTGGGACATTCACATACCTGGTCTTTCTGTCACCTTTCTTTATTTGCGCGCACTCTGCGCGAATGCTACTGTTCAAAGGAAAAAAAAAAACTTAAGTCATTATGAAACCAATGCAGAAGAAAACGTCGGCAGCGCGTAGACGTTAGCAGTAGGACAATAATACTTTTAACATTCACGTAGATACCTGCCCGTAGACCTGGCTACCCACCCAGCCGACGTACGTGTACGCGTGAAGCCTATCCGTGCGTCGTTTCACACAGACAAAAGCCTAACGGTACGTCGTTTCACACAGAAAGAAGCCTAACAGTACGTCGTTTCACACAGAAAGAAGCCTACCCGCACGTCATTTTCCACAGAAAGAAGCCTACCCGTACGTCGTTTCACACAGAAAGAAACCTACCCGTACGTCGTTTCACACAGAGAGAAACCTACCCGTACGTCGTTTCACACAGAGAGAAGCCTACCCGTACGTCGTTTCACACAGAGAGAAGTCTACCCGTACGTCGTTTCACACAGAGAGAAGCCTACCTGTACGTCGTTTCACACAGAGAGAAGCCTACCCGTGCATCGTTTCACACAGAGAGAAGCCTACCCGTACGTCGTTTCACACAGAGAGAAGCCTACCCGTACGTCGTTTCACACAGAGAGAAGCCTACCCGTACGTCGTTTCACACAGAGAGAAGCCTACGCGTATGTCGTTTCACACAGAGAGAAGCCTACCCGTACATCGTTTCACACAAGCTCACACTAGACAAAACATATTGTTCCATTTTGTTCCACATTCAGCCAATTTTAGGTTGTCACACGCGCTTCTACTTCACGCGCGCGATTCAGACTTTTCACTTCCTCGCATGGTTGAACGAGTGAATGCTCTGTACGATCGAATCGATGATTGACTCGACGTCAGCGAACTGACTGGTCGCCATTTCGGGAGGGAAATAAACCTCGCATGGGTTGTCTACTCCTGATCCTGGAAAGCAACTTGGAATGGACAATTGCAGGCAAATTTGGTAGGGGAAAGATAACCTGAACAAAACGCTTATATTCTGCAAACGCTCCGCTCTCAATATAGCGGACAGGTGCGGCCAGTGCTTTGCTCAACCCGTCAAGCCCGGAAACTTGCCACGTCTGCGCGTTTCTTTAGTCACGTTTTGTGACGTTCTGTGACATCTGTTCTGATCCGAGGTACGCAGGACCCCAACGACTAAGCCTTTTATTGACGAGAACTATCGCTCAACAGCCAAACTAGCCTGAATCAAGGTCCTTCTTTGGAGTGCGCCACCATTCCATCCAACAATGACAGTGCCCATCAACTTGTTGAAACCAACGATTTTGATCACGAAAATATCCGAGGTCATGGACGGAGACAGGAAATCAAAATCGGAGTCAAGATGACAGCGTGGTAAGAAAGACTTAAAAAATGAAATGAGACAATGAAGATATTGGTGTGTGTGTGTGTGTGTGTGTGTGTGTGTGTGTGTGTGTGTGTGTGTCCCACAGGCTTCCAGTTTGGTCCTACATACCAAAGAGGTCCGCCACACTCGATTTCATATATCCCGGTACATATACCAGGCCTGGAACATTCAGACACTTGCGGTGATGATCCGGAAATGTAAAGCACCACCCTGACAGATGAAAGTGGCCAACAGTCGATGTGTGTTGTTCTAATCTTCCTGTCTGAGTCCGTCACGCATTCTACACGACTCTGGGTAGCAGCTGACAGGGGCTGAACTGACATGCGTGGTTTGGATGGGATTCGAACAGGCGACCTCCCAGTTTTCCCATCCACGATGCTAACCACTGAAGACTATAACAGGTGGTGATTACTAGTCTATTTGGAGCTGTGTGTGTGTGTGTGTGTGTGTGTGTGTGTGTGTGTGTGTGTGTGTGTGTGTGCTGTGGTCTGTGCTCCTCAATCTTACTAAAAGTGATATCAGACGATGTGTTAATGGTGTGTGTGGTATGTTTATGAAAACAACGGTGGAGGAATAGGGGAAAAGGTGTGAGGATCTTTGAATACTACCACGTGTTAAAAAAAGCCTAGATAAAACTAATTAAAGATAAATGCCAATGGACTCTGTAAGAAACTTTAACTAACTGATCTGAGAAACGAATAATCATTCAACATTTTAGAGAGAGTGATGACGTCGATCTATCCGTAGTATTACCACTAGCCATGATAATCAAGTTCTTTGTTTGGGGGCAATGAATTAACAAATGTGAAACACTTAGTGCATTTCCACACATACATCTAACATTTCTATTGAATTTTGTTTTCTGTGAATTTAAACATAATCTGTGAATTAAGCTTCTTACATCTCTAGGTATATGAGTTAGATAAGTGTTTGCTCTTTTATTCTGTGTTTTAGAACTGTATGCAATACAGTTATAACAGTACTGAGATTTCGAGTTCTTTAAAGACTGTTGGAAGCTTTTCTTAGTCTGTTTGTCAATTAAGGAATAGCATTCTGAAAGATATAAATGTATTTTAAGTGAAGCTGTGCTTTCCATATTTCTAGCTGATCCTTTTGTTGCGTGATCAACCTTTTCATTTGATACAATTCCACTGTGAGATGGTACCAAATAAAACGTAACAGTGATCCCTTTAAGTGATAAAAGGTGAATAATACGGTTAATATGTTGTGGTGTGTGTGTGAGTGTGTGTGTGTGTGTGTGTGTGTGTGTGTGTGTGTGTGTGTGTGTGTGTGTGTGTGTGAGTGAGAGAGAGAGAGAGAGAGAGAGAGAGAGAGAGAGAGAGAGAGAGAGAGAGAAGGTTTACTCAGGGCTAGAGAGGCATTACGTTTGAATAGTGACAAAACCGAGATCATGGCTGTTGGTACCTCGATCCTCTCGTGTGCACGATTACAAAGGGTGCAAAACAGTGCAGCTCGGCTTGTTTCTCAAAAAGCGTAAAAAATGAGCATATTACACCTTTGTTGCGTGAACTCACTGGCTTCCCATCAAATATCGATGGCAGTTCAAAATCGCAGTTTTTGCCTATCGTTACTTTGATGGGACACTCCCACAGTATCTTTCTGCTTCTCTGTCCACCTATCAAACTTCTCGGTCTCTTCGCTCATCTTCTCAAAACTTCTGAAAATTCCTAGGCGCTCGTTAAAGACAGTCGGTGAGAGAGCATTTAGCTTTAGTGCGCCCACTCTTTGGATTCTCTCTTCCTGACAGCTTACGTGACCTGCCCACATTATCTAAATTCAAGTCAGAGTTAAAAAACATACTTCTTTAGGAAAGCCTTCTTCAACCATGATATCTAAATGCTGTGTCTTTTATTCTGACCTGACTTTTTATGTACTGCATGCAAAACTGTATTGTTTACGCTTGAACTTAAGCATTGAATGTGATCTTACCATACCGTACATTGTTGAGTCATTGACTAGGCAATGCATAACATTTCATATCGATTTGTGTCCATGCCCGATAAATTTTATGTAAAATACCAACAGTTCTTTAGGCCTAAGATATACGATGATCTGGTTGTTTCCGTATTATCTATGAACAACGAGTGTTTGATACCAAAATTAGTCTTATATGAAAATAATGGAGTTGAATAACTACTTCGCACACACACACACACACACACACACACACACACACACACACACACACACACACACACATATATATATATATATATACATACACACACACTGTCCTTCCTGATTCAGAGAGAGACGGGGGGGGGGGGGGGGGGGGGGGGGGAGGGGGAGGGTGTGATAATATTTTGGACTGTGACGCACATGGTTCGACCCGACATCACGTACGTACTCCTTTTTTTTTTTTTTTTTTTTTTTTTTTTTAGGATGGAGTGGGGTGAGGGTAATTGTTTCAGTTATGTCAGTCATGGCCGACCTACGGAAAGGACTGTATATATGCCTGTATGTGTGTGTGTGTGTGTGTGTGTGTGGGGGGGTGGATGGGAAGGAGGTGGTGGGGGGTGGATGAGGGAGAGGATTGGTAGGGGTGGGGGAAGCGATGGACGGGACAAGAAGAGGGGAATGACAGGTTGAGGAGTGTGTGTGTGTGTGTGCGTGGGGAGGGGGGGGGGGTGGGGGGGGGGGGAGGGAAGAGTGGGTGCGTGGGGGTGGATGTGGGCGGGGAGATGGGAGGGGTGGTGGGCGGGGGGAGGTGGGCGGCAAGGAAGCGGGGAGTTTCCCAAACGCATGCCAAGACCGTCCAACACTTCCGTGGATATGGCGATCTCCAGCACGCAGCCAATGACGTCAACGTGACCCACGCCGCCAGGCCGCAGCTCTATAGGTGCATGCCAGTGTCAAAACGCCACAAGTAATACATTTGACACACTATCATCACGCGAACATGTCATAATTAGAGTGGTGATCATTGATTACTTCAAGAAATGAATAATCATCGCACATAAAACAACTGATCTTCACGAGCCAACTCTTACTTTGGCATGAGAGCTTTTATTTGTATTACGTTATAGCTATTTTTGACAGAAATATTAACGAATGTACAAACACATATTTTCGAAGTAATACAGCCAGTATCAGGTGCAAACATGTAATTTTCACGGCACACTGCGATGTTTTTCTCATGAAGGTAGAACTCAGCGCTCGTTGTTGCATATTTTGTATATGTAAAACCAACATGGTACATACCCTTGCGGGTTGGTAGTGGTAGTAGTAGTAGTAGTAGTACTACTACTACTACTAGTGGTAGTAGTAGCATAGTAGTAGTAGTAGTAGTAGCAGTAGTAGTGTGTGTGAGTGAGTGTTGTGCGTGTGAGTGTG
>JADBJO010021536.1:0-15000 GCA_016801955.1 Conus betulinus
TTTTGTTTCTTTTCTTTTTGTATATCTTCCAGTCCGATTCTGAAAAAAAAATATTACGTGATTAGCAACTTAGCAAACAGGCGAGGAGCAGGCGACCAAGTGAGACAAACAGACAGACAACAGCAAGAGCGAAGAGGGAAAATCTTGTATGATTTTAAAGCGCAGCGCAATGCACGCCTTTTCTTTTTAATTTAGGCAATGTGGAAATCCACGGGTTTTTGTGTTGTTTGTTTTGTTTGTGGTTTTTTTTTTTTTCCATTAAGGTCCGTAGAATACGATAATCTTTTTAGAGCTACTGAACAATGTCAGTAAATTTGATTTAAGGATACCAGTGAAGGTAAGGAAACAATACGCAACCCTGGACAGACAATTCGGACATCAAATTGTCGCACCTTGGGTACCAGCTTGCCATACGTTTTTGAAGCATGTTTTACCCGATACCGCTACAGTCGTTCTTGTTGATGGCACAATGTATCGATTAATTACGCAGTGTTGAGGAAATTAACTATTCCAACCTTATTTCCATTCTACGAAAACCTCATTGTCTGCAAGGCCCACGCCATATCATTCATTCTAGTCTTGCATGTTTACATAAACTCAAGCAGTGCGAATGAAACCATAGCTACCTCAAGACCATGGACACATTCACCGCTAACCTTCGTTATGGAGTTACCAGCCCGCTGTGTGAAGTGTTTACGTCTGTGGACTGCCGGCGGTGGGACGTCCGAGAGTTCGAGTGGTATTAGTACACATTCTTTCAAGTTGTGGGATTTTTCCGCCCTGAAACGCTCCTACGATGAGTTGAGTTTTGCTCGGCTTCAGTCGGGAATAACTTGGACCACACAGTTGATTTTTTTTCTCATTCTAAATGGATATGTCTCTAGAGTGGTTGCCCCAATCTTCTGACTAACACTACAGGTGTCCTGTCTCTCGGGCCTGTTTTGTCACACCGGAATACATTATGAAAGTATGTGGGTGAGTACAGCCCTTTCACGTCGGTCCTCATACCAGAAATGGCAATCCCTAGCCATCATCTTCATCATTTCTCAGTCCTTGTCAAATCATGGCAAAGGATATCACAAATTCTGTTTCCCTTTTTGGTGCTCACCTCAATTTTGATTTCTTCACCACGTTGTTGGTTGCGTTAGGTGAGTCTGCTGCGTTTGGACGAATGACATTGCTGCCTGCCGGTGGGAGAGCTCAGCTCACCTTAGTGGGCTTCGTGACCTTAGCATTACCGTTTGCCAGTGAGCCCGAGCTTATTAGGTAGTGTCTCGCGTAGGTTGACCACAACAGGCCCCACTGCCACCACCGACGTGACTCAGCAGCAGTGCAATGTCTCCTCTGGTGGAGCCCCCTCATAATGACTTGTCACTGACTGCTCCCATGGATTGTTTGTTCCGGGCTGTGGCGGGAGAAATAAGGCTGCAACCTGTATACAAGCCATCTTCGTTGAAACACAGAATTGCAATAACATTGATATGTAAGAAAGAAAAACAGCACCAAAAATAATTAAATAATAAATAAACCGTTAAAATAAAGACATAAATATGAAGTTGGATTTTACCACAAAAGTGACCCCTTTTTTCATTTTATGTAAAAACTTACAAATCATTGATCTCAGACGGTCAACAAAAAGCCAATTAAAAAAAACTTTGCCCGAATATATTTCTAGAACACCCATTCATGACAAAATTACACTGCAATTTCAACTAAACATCGGACAGTAAGCTCAAAACACAACAATGAAGAAATATTCGGCTGTGATAAAATGAAACAACTTGTGTATCACACACGTGAAATATGCTTCAAGTCAAAGCCCTTCATTTAAAAACACTAGGCTTGTTTCTGATCATCTCGCTTTTATCATTTCATTGGAATGTACCCCCCTGCCTCATATTGCGCGAGCGCGTGGCGCGTGCGCTCGGTGCATGGCATGCGTGCGTTCGTGTGTGTGCGTGTGTTTGTGCAGGTGCGTGTGTGGGAGGGGGGGGGGGTTGGGGGGGGGGACACGGAGCTAACGGTGCACTGGATTGCAAGTGTGTGTGCAATCTGTGGTTGCGTGCAATACGTGCTTGTGTACGTGAGCACGCGCGCGAGTGTGTGTTGTCGTGTGTTGTGTGTGTTGTGTGTGTTGGGTGTGCTGCTGTGTGTGTATGCATCTAGTGTAGAGAGAACGAAGAAGAGAGTGAGTGTGTTTTTGTGTTGTGTGTGTGTGTGTGTGCTGTGCGTGCGTGCGTGCGTGCGCACGCGCGGCGCGCGCGCGCGCGCGCCGCGCGTGCGTGTGTGTGTTTGTGTGTGTTACTTTGCTAAAAAAAACAGGTTGTCGAAGAGATTTCAAGTTATGCTCGGGTTGAAAGTTATTGAACCGTTCTCGTCACCATACAGATCACCAGTTTGTATTGGTTGACCAACCTGAGGGCTCGGTGCGGTTTTTGCATCGATTACAGGCGAGTTTAACAAAACATCTCTGCGTTTGATGCAGAGCCTATCGCAGACATTGAGGAACTTCTTTGCCAAATTTCAGAGGAAAGTATTTTGTCAAAATGAGAATGATCTTCTGGATAACTTGAGAGCTGTTTTTTTTTTTTGTAAACTCCGGAATTTTGGTCTGACGGCTAGACCATCCAAAGTTCGTGCTGGATTCCAGACTCTTGAGTTTTTTTTGGTCATGTCATTTCTGTTGGGAAAATGACACCAGAGGAAAAGAAAGTAGAAAAGATCTTGGCCTTGAAGAGACCCACTACAAAAGAGAACAGATAAGATCACTCCTTGGATTGTTTGTCCTATTACAGAAGATATGTACCGCACTTTGCGTCCTTGACAGCCCCTTTGTGAAAGATAACAAAAGGAACAAAAAACAAAAGTATCGTCTGGTCAGATGAGTGTCCAGGCCAGAAAAGCTCTGGAATGTGTCAAAACACCCTCAATTCATTCCCTGTGCTGCTTTTGCCCTCTCTTTCAGAGGATTTTGTTTTGAGAACTGATGCCAGCTCCAAAGGCATGGGAGCTGTACTTTTGCAAGAAAAAGAATGGATTGTTACACCCTGTGCAATATGCAAGTAAAAGTTCTCTAACACACAAGTCAAATACTCAACAATTGAGAGGGAGTTGTCTTGCCATTGTTTGGGCTTGTGAGAAATTTGCCAGATTCCTTACTGGAAGACAGTTTCGGTTACAAACCGACCACTTGTAACTCATAAAAAGATAAGGGACTCTTTCTGCTGTTTGTTTCATTGTGAAAGACCAAAGGGCTGCTTAATCTAGGAACAAGTGGCAGTTTTCTCTTTTTTATTTAAAAGTTATGGCCGAGGTGTGCGTTGGGTGACAAAATGTTAGCTGCAATGAGTAAGACACCGGTTTATTGTGAAGAATCTCAGCCATAAGTTTACTCGTGGTCATAGTTGAAGCAAAAATAGTTGATGGCATTAAGATACCAGATACTTAGAAAATGCAGGAAAGTGGATCTTTAAATCGTCTTTTCCTCTGTACATTCGACACAATATGATATTATCAAATGCAGCTGTTGGTGGACCATTTTTGTCCGTCCCCAAATTGGTAAGTACGCTTCGGACAGGCACAACTTTACCTATTCACCGGTGACCCGTTTACCTGACAGCTACTCACCTGCGGTTTTGTGTCAGTCGGGTGAGCGAGGATTTTTCCTTCAGTCTCTACAGAGCTGCCGCCACAAACCTCTCCAGATAGGCTGAAGGGTGACAACCACAGGTCCTCGCTTGGTGGTCTTTCCCCAGTGTCGGTGAAGCCCCGTGTCCGACCTGGAGCTGACTGCTAACCAAGTGGGGTGCAGCCCATGCCCAGCCCGCTGTCCCTCCATCCAGAGTGATGTGGAGAGGCTGACCGAGTGGGTCATAGACCATTGTTTGTGTGTGAAAAGGGCTTCAGAGTTCTACATCGTGATGACGTTCAGTGAACCTCTTCTGTTGTGTTTGAGTCCCATGGAGTCCTCTACTCTTCCTGTTATCTGTCTGTCCCTGTATCGCTGTCTATCCCTGTTAGTCTAACTATCCCTGTTTATCTAACTATCATTGTTTTTCTAACTATCCTTGCTATACTAAAGCGTAACCAGGTATGAGAAAGAAAAGAGTGATAAAGAAGGGAGGAAGAGGGTGAGAGAGAGAGGGTGGGGGGGATATGAACAGAAGAGAGACCGATACAATTAGAGACACCGCATGAAGGGGGAGAAGGAGGGAGAGAGAGAATATCTAGAGAGAGTAGAGAGAGATAGAGATAATAGGCGGAGAGCTAGAGAGAGATAAGAGAGAGCTAAATAGAGAAGAGAGAGAGAGAGAGACTGACTGACAGACAGAAAAGACAGACATACACACGAACAAAAATGGAACAGAGAACTATTTTCTATGAATAACAACACTTATTACATGGACCTTTGATTTACGTTCTACCCAATGTTGGCAAATCACAGTTAAAAATTTGATGAAACACCAAATTCTGAAAAATATCTGTTTTAAAAGCTAATGCCTGTGAAGCATTTAGAAGTTAAGCAAAGACGTTGTAGTGTAGGTGAATGAAGTGTACCATGGGATTCCTCTGTTCTCCCTCAGTTACCAACTTTCACTGCTTTTCCTCTCTTCTGAAAAAATGCCCAGAAGGGTTTGTCTGTACCGGGACCCCCTCCTGTAGTAAATCAAAAGTTAAAGGCAGAACTGACGAAAGCGAAAGTGGAAAAATCCACATGGCAGTATATAGAAATTGTGATGGCGACCTCCAACTCTCATCTCTGGCAAAAACAGAACTGACCACACGGACACACAGCTGGAGAAATACAGATGATGAAAAACCACAGAGCTGCCAATCATCATCTTGGTCAGTGCCACCTCCCGTGCAAGACAGAATGTCGATGTTCCGGTACGCCATGTCATTATCTGACGAAGTTTGACGGCAGTGAGATGGTAGCTATCAACACCACTACCATCGTACCTCCGGGAAAACCAGCACCAACACAACGCTGTCCAGAAAGTCGATGAGATCTTTGGTGTTCTGTTATAAACCGTCCAGCAACATTCGCCTGCAAAAACTGCGCCAGTTTCAAGATCATAACACATCCACCCCTGTATTTGAATGCTACGATGAAAAACCTCCGAGCACCAAGAACTACACGGCAACAATGATGCAAGCCATTGTTCTGGTGCGTAGAAGAGTCTGGTACTTTTTAATGGTTGAAGACGCAGTAGCATCTCTCACAGGGCAATATGGCTGACAGAGGAAAGAGATAAAACACAGGCCCATGAATACAACCACAATATTGTTGGTCCATAAATTTGTTCCGCATTGGGAATGTTTTCTTCTCCTATGACCTGCAAGGTAATTTTTCCACATGAGCAACATGCCAGCAGTGTCCAGATAAAGGCCGTCAGTTAATGACAGCGAAAACATACACAGGTTGACGCGATCCCTAAGCCCTTTGTTTATAGAACACCGCCATTGTTGATGACGTTGGCTGGACCACCAATCAGAAACAAGACGTCCTGCCAGGATATATGTCGGTCGTTTTCTCATGAACAGTTTCCACTGCAGCACTGACAATGTTATCGGGATTTTTCCCATGTAATGTAATCCATCTCACTAAGTCTGACTTCAATGCATTCCTCGGGAACAGAGGAATTAGAAACAGCATTGGTGTCGATCATGCTGTGCTATGAGAATGTCCGTTGTAATCATGGCGATATGCAGAAAGTCCATCGTTCAATTCACAGGTCACTGTCACATTGTTCTTTCAATGTTAGATTTCTTTTTTTTACTGGCAAAAGAAAATCGTGAACCATTTGGTTCATATTCTGAAAGGTTTTTAACTCTTGTAGACAGAGTTTGTTGTCAGTTTTCAGATAGAACTGATTTTTGCTGACAGAAAATTTTGAAGTTCGATGATATGGCAGCCCAAAGATGGGAAAATTGATATAAGCAGTAACAAGATGGGGTTTCTACCGACTTATATGACCTTTTGATTTGATGTCCTTTCTTAAACACCCTTTAATTACCTAGTGTGTAGCATCATGATATGATCGCTATAGTCATATTGCAGTTTTCTTCAATATCAGCTTTCAAAACACAAGTGATAGGACTCAAGTTTACCACTTTAACTTTTTTTTTACTACGAAAGCTGATCTGTGTTATTTGATAGTACCACAATTCAGCGTACAAACCGTTTTGTACTGGGCCATTATACATATATATAGATATATATATATATATATATATATATACATATATATATATATATATCTATTCATATAATATATATATCTGTTAAAAAATAGGGTGATAAAGGAATTTTTTAAAAACCAACAAATCTGTTTTCGAGCCAGCGCTCTTCGTCAGGACGAGTCCTGACGAGAGCGCGGCTCGAAACAGATCTGTTGTTTTTTAAAACTTCCTTTTATCACCCTATTTTTTTAACAGATGTTGCTCCCCAAGGGTTTTGAGCACTTTAAGAATTTTTATTAGGCGTTTTAGCAGTATTTTTGTATATATATATATATAATATATTCTATATATTACGATATACCTATGTGTGGTGTGTGTGTGTGTGTGTGTGTGTGTGTGTGCATTAATACAACAATTTTCCTGAAAATTGAATCATTTCAGACATGTCCTTTTTTTTTAACCTCAAACACATCGACTGATCTTGTGCTACTATTGATGCAAACGATTTTCCCAATGGCGTTTTTGGTTTTGAGCATAGTCCACTTATGTACCGGTTGTATTTCCTTATACAGCCGCTCCCTCCAATTTCCCTTCCCACCATCCCTGCCCAGTATTCCCCCCCTTTCCCTTCCGGCCCTGAGTCTTGTTTCCCTGGACTTTTTTGCTTTTGTTTGTTTTTGTTTGTTTTATTTTTTTTTTTATTTCTTCCAGTCCCAATTCTTGAAAAAAAATATTTACTGATAGCAACTTAGCAAACAGGCGAGAGAGGCAGGCGACCAAGTGAACAGACAGACAGACAGACAGACATAGAGCGAGAGAGAAAAAGATATTGTATGATTTCAAGCGCAGCGCAAATCCACGCCTTTTTCTTTTTAATTTAGCAATATGGAAATCAAGGGTTGTTTTTTGTTTTTTGTTTTTTTTTTTCAGGAAGGTCCCGTAGAAACGGTAATCTTTTAGAGCTAATTAAAATGTCAGTAAATTTGATTTAAGATACCAGTGAAGGTAAAGGAAACCATAAGCACCCATGACAGACACATTCGGACTCAAATTGTCGCACCTTGGGTACAGCTTGCATCACGTTTTGAAGCCCGGTTACCCAATAAAGCTACATTCGTTCTCTTTGTTGATGGCACAATGTATCGATTAAATTAAGCAGTGTTGAAGGAAAATAAACTATTCCAACCTTATTTCCATTCTACGAAAACCTTCATTTGTCTGCAAGGCCGCCATATCATTCATTCTACTTGCATGTGACAGAAACTCATGCAGTGCAGAATGAAAACCATAGTCTCCCTCAAAGACCATGGACACATTCACGCTAACTTCGTTATGGGAGTTACCAGCCGCTGTGGTGAAGTGGTTAGCGTCGTGGACTGCCGGCGGGGACGTCGAGAGTTTCGAGTGTTATTAGTACACATTCTTTCAAGTTGTGGGATTTTTTTCCGCCCTGACCGGCTCCTACGAGGAGTTGAGTTTGCTACGGCTTCAGTCGGAAGACTTGGACCACACAGTTGAGTTTTTTTTTCTCATTCTAATGGATATGTCTCTGAAGTGTTGCCCAAATCTTCTGACTAACACTACAGGTGTCCGCTGTCTCTCGGGCCTGGTTTGTCACCAAAATACATTAATGAAAGTAGGTGTGGAGTACAGCCCTTTCACGCGGTCTCATACCAGAAATGGCAATCCCTAGCATCATCTTCATCATTCTCATCCTTGTCAATCATGGCAAAGGATATCAACAAATTCTGTTTCCCTTTTGTTCACCTCAATTTTTGATTTTCTTCACCACGTTTTTTGCGTTAGGTGAGGTTCTGCTGCGTTTGGACGAATGACATTGCGCCTGCCGGTGGTAGAGCTCAACTCACTTAGTGTGGCTTCGTTGACTTAGCAGTTACCGTTGCCAGTGAGGAGCTTATTAGGTAGTGTCTCTCGCGTGTGTTGAACAACAACAGGCGCCACTGAACACCACCGACGTGACTCAGCAGCAGTGCAGTGTCTCCTCTGGTGGGAGCCTCATAATGACTTGTCACTGACTGCTCCCCCTGGATTGTTGGTTCCGGGGCTGTGGCGGGAGAAATAGGCTGCAACTGTATACAAGCCGCTTCGTTTGAACGACGTAAGTGCAATAACATTTATATGAAAAGGAGAACAAACAGCACCCAAAAAAAAAAAATGAATAAAATAAAATAAAGAAATAAAAATAATGAAGTTGGATTTACCACAAAAGTGACCCTTTTCATTTATGTAAAACTTACAAATCATTGATCTCAAGACTGTCAGCAAAAAGCAATTAAAAAAAACTTTGCCGAATATATTTCTAGAAGCAACCCATCATTAACAAAATTACACTGAATTTCACTAAACATCGGACAGTAAGCTCAAAAACAAACAATGAAGAAATATTCGGCTGTGTAAAATGAAACAACTTGTGTATGCACACACGTGGAATATATGCTTCAAGTCAAAGCATTCATTTAAAACACTAGGCTTGTTCTGATCATCTCGCTTTTTATCATTTTCATTGGAATGTACCCCTGCCTCATAATTGCGCGAGCGCGTGCGCGTGCGCTCGTGCATGCATGCGTGCGTTCGTGTGTGTGTTGTGCGTGTGTGCGTGTGTGCGTGCGTGTGTGGGAGGGGGGTGAGGGGGGGGACACTGAGCTAACGAGTGCACGTGGATGCAAGTGTGTGTGCATCTGTGGGTGCGTTGCGTACGTGCTTGTGTACGTGAGCACGCGCGCGAGTGTGTGTGTGTGTGTGTGTGTGTGTTGTGTGTGTGTGGTGTCTGTGTCTGTGTGCAGCTAGTGTAGAGAGAAACGAAGAAGGGAGTGTGTTGTGTTGTGTGTGTGTGTGTGTGTGTGTGTTGTGTGTGGGCGTGCGTGCGTGCGTTGTGTGCGTGCGTGCGTGCGTGCGTGCGCACGCGCGCGCGCGCGCGCGCGTGTGTGTGTGTGTGTGTGTGTGCCTGTGTGGTGTGTGTGGATGTATATTTGTGTGTGTGTGTGTGTGTGCGTGCGTTGAGTGCGTGCGTGCGTGCGTGCGTGTGTGCGTGTGCGTGTGTGTGTGTGTGCGCGCCGCGCGCGCGCGCGTGTGTGTGTGTGTGTGTGTGTGCGTGTGTGCTGTCTGTCTGTCCGTTCTGTCTGTCTGCCTGTCTGTCTGTGAGTGTTTTTGTGTCTGGGCGTGCGTGCGCGCGCGTGCATGTTTTCAAGCGCGCGCGCGCGCGCACGCGCGCGTGTGTGTGTGTGTGTGTGTGTGGTGTGTGTGTGTGTTTCTATCTGTGAGTGTGTTTTGTGTCTGAGCGTGCGTGCGTGCGTGTGCATGCGTTCGTGGTGTATTTGTGTTGTGTGTGTGGTGTTGTGTGTGTGTGTGTGTGTGTGTGTGCGTGAGTGCGTGCGCGTGCGTGTGTGTGTGTGAGTGTGGGGGGGGGGGAGGAGAGAGAGAGACAGAGAGAGTATATCACGGCATATGTATATGTAGAGTGCTCTTGTGTGTGGGGTGGCGTTATTAAAAAGAAAGTAAAAAGCTACCGTGGCGAAGTGGTTAAGTCGTGGATGCTTGGCTGGGAGGCTGTTGGCTTAATTCCTGTCAGAGCCATTCGTTTTCCGATTTATTATTTCTGCCCGACAAACCCCAGTGATGTAGTTTACTGCTGACTCAACCGTGAAAGACTGGGACCACACAACAGAGTTTCATCTACCTAAAAGATGCATTTCTGAGATTGTAGCTCAAAGTTACTGACTAACGCCGCATGGGTTTCTGGATCCCTCGGGCCTAGCTGATGTCAGGATATGCTATAAAAGTATTTGTAGAACACAGCTCCGTCAAGCATCTTGAACCAGACCGGAAATCCGTAGCATCACCTTCATCATCCTCAACTTCATTAATCAACATAAAAACGTTCAACGCCCATCGACAAAGATAAATGACAGCTCGTTCTTCATGTTCATTGTCCTGAGTGGTTGTTTATCTTGCCTGAAGAAGACCTAAGAGGTCAAAACGCGTCGTTTTTGTCTTGTGATTCGTTTGTGCACGTTGTTCGGCGGCGTCGTTACAGATACTTTTTTAAAATTTTGTATAGATTTTCCGCCTCTAATTGCCTCCCTTTGCGACTACCATTAAAAAAAAAAAAGTTTCCAATTCTGTCGCCCCTCATGTGCTCATCTCATGGTGACTTCGATTTCGTCTCCTCTTTACGCGTGCATGGGGATTCCCTCATGCTACCGGTATTGACGTTACATGGGGACTGTTGCTGGACGGACATGGTGCGCCCTCCTCAGGTAGAGCTCACTCACGCCAGTTTCCACAACTAAGCAATAATTGTCGTCGTAGGTGGGTTTAGCTGGCAGTGCCCTACATATGCTGGATCAGACCCACTGAACACCACCAAAGTGACTCAGCAGCAGTGCTGGTTTGCTTCGGTGGGTTGCCTCGTGGAGACGTGGGCAATGATGGCTTCCTGTGGACTGGTGGTAGCGGAGCTGTGGCAGGGCAGACCAAACTCTGGGCTGTGGATGGGGGGTCGGAATGAGCGATGTGGGTGAGATGCCACTGGGGTAGCTCGGAAAGATGAAGTAGCAAAGGACGATAAACAGATGAATAGACAAATATAAGTAGATACAGAAAAAAAACTCATCCTCCTCTCTCTCTCTCTCTCTCTCTCTCTCTCTCTCTCTCTCTCTCTTCTTCTTCGTGTGGAGTGAGTTTAAGCTTACGAAACTGGCAAGCGCCATTCTTTGAGGAGCAGCAGCATCATTTAGTCAAAATTCCCAATTATTTTCGGGAAAGAGCAAATCAAAAATATATAATTATGATCATCGTCATTGTGAGACTTCGGTGAATCGAATGGTACATTTTTTTTTTCTGTCCCCACCTCTGCGCGACTTCAGAGGCAGTGCACCCACGCCGCTCACCTCGACACCCCGTCCACAGCCACAGCCCGGTCGGCCCAGCCGCAGCCCCGGCGCCGGCAATCCACAGGGAGCAGTCAATGTCAAGTCGTCAAGAGGCAACCCACCGAGGAGACACTGCACTGCTGCCGAGTCACTTCAGTGGTGTTCAGTGGCGCCTGTTCTGATCTAACATACGCAGGACACCACCTACTAAGCCCCCTACTGACGACAATACATCCAACGACATCCCCCATGGACTCGCCGATACCGGTGACCCCGACGGAACCAAACCAAGACCACAGACGTGGAGAGGACATCGAATTGAGGTCACCATGGAGCAGGGCATGAAGGGCCACAGAACTTGAGACATTTTTTTTTTTTTTTATGCTGATCGATGAGAATGAGGATGATTAAGATGATGCTACGGATTTCCATTTCGGTCTGAGACTACATGACAGGGCTGTACTCTACGCTTCCTTTCATAATATATCCCGGCGTCAACCAGGCCCGAGAGATACAGGCACCTGCAGTGTTGGTCAGGAAATTTGAGCAACACTCTCAGAAACGCATCCATTAAGTGGATGAAACTCGACTGTGTGGTCCCAGTCTTCCCAACTGAGCCCGCAGCAAACTCAACTCTGGGTAGGAGCCGGTCGGGGCAGAAAAAACCCCACATGACTCTGATGGGATTCGAACCCACGACCTCCCAGCCGGGAGTCCGCGACGCTAACCACTTCGCCACGGCGCTGGTCGAATGTACAAATTTTGTCTCTGAGTGACTTCAAGTGTTCTCCCTTTTACCTGTATTTTATGTTTTCTCCATTGCTGGCTGCTGTGGTGGCGTGAGGCAAAGGTGTTTTACCCTAAAGGTATTGTCTCCACTTCTAAACAAAGTAAGCCTTGGTTCGACAAAGATTGTCGCCTGTTAAAGAAGACGCAAGAAAAGCGTTAAGAATCTTTAACAGAAACAAGAAACTAGAAAACAGATCATCATACGTACAGGAAAGGAAAAAGTATAAAACTACTCTTAGAGTTAAGGAAAAAGAATTCAAAAAGGAAGCTGTAGATAGACTTGTCAACAATCGACATAATTCGCAGGCATTCTGGAAAGAAATAAAGAAATGGAAAACGTAAAACCAGACAAAAAAAAAAAAACGTACCTAAAGATGACTGGTTTTCACTTTTCTAATCTCTTAAATGACAATGCTGAACAACACGTTCACGATATTTTTTAGCCAGAGGGTAACGGAGCTGACAACTTGTTTGATTGCCTAAATATTGATATATCAGAATTAGAGGTAAAAGAAGCCATAAAACATTTAAAATCAGAAAAGCAGCCGGACCTGATGGGTTAATAACAAATGAAGTTTTAAAAGTCTGACAGGATGCGATTGTCCCTTTTTTGACAAAGTATTTTAATGCATTGTTTTCCAAAGGTGCGTATCCCAGTGAATGGTCAAAAGCTATCATATTTCCATTCCATAAAAAGGAGACATTAACAATCCCGATAATTATCATGGTATTGCTCTTTTGTCTTGCCTCAGCAAACTGTATGCTTATATATTAATAAGAGGTTGTCAGAATGGTCGAATACATACAATATCATATCTGAAACACAGGCTGGTTTCCGCAAAGATTATTCAACAACCGAACATATTTTCATATTCAATGCCTTAGTTCAGAAATATCTCGCTGTGAACAGAAAGATCTATGTAGCCTTTGTCGACTTTGAAAAAGCGTTCGACACGGTCAAGAGACATGTACTGTGAAATATTTTACTAACGATCGGAATCGGTGGTAAAATGCTTTCAGTGCTCCAAGCAATGTAGAGCTCCCTAAAATTTGTGCAAGAGATGATCTGGTTTATACCGACTATTTTGCTTGCCTTCAACGACTTAAGCAGGGCTGTTTGGCTTCTCCAACACTATTTTCTTTTATCATTAACGAATTAGCTGCTTATATAATCAGTAACGGTAAGCATGGCTTCCAGCTTAGACACTACTGAGTTATTTTTGCTAATGTTCGCAGATGATATTGCTTTGTTTTCGTCCAGCCCAAGTGGTCTTCAAACTCAGCTAAACAACTTGTTTGTAATATCTGCAGAACTCGGACTGAAAGTGAACCTCAGTAAAACAAAAAATAATGGTGTTCAGAAATGGGGGCTACTTACCAAAACATGAAAAATGGAATTATGGAACCCAAGACGTTGAAGTAGTAAACGTGTACAGATACCTCGGCCTCAACTTTACTACTCGCCAGAGCTGCAAATTGTTTGTCGAAGACATGATTACAAAAGCAAATAAATGTGTTGTGTGGAGAATCAGTTGTACAGACCCAAAAATATTCTTTCAGCTCTTCGATGCCCAGATTGTACCAATACTGTTGTATGTGTCAGAAATTTGGGGTACTGATGAAATAGAAGACATAGAAAAAGTACGTTTATTTTGCATGTAAACGGTTTTTTGAATGTAGCTTTCCATACACGAAATCTAATGGTGGATGGTAAACGTGGTCGATTTCCTCACTTTTGTTCAAGCTTCAGTACGGTATTGGCTTAGACTTTGTGTATTTACCAGAAAACAGTTTTTCTAACATGGCTTACCAAATGCTTAAAGAAATGGACGAAAGAGAAAGGAAATGTGGGCCACTAAAGTCAAGAAGAATGTTGTGTGTAAATGGTTTTGGACATGTATGGTGTTCACAGTGTGTCGGAAACAGAGCAAGTTTTCCTGAAGGAATTTAAACAACGATTGACTGATTGTGCTAAACAAAACTGGTCGTCAAACCTCCCTGACAGCAACCGTTACGAACTTCACTGTAGTTTTAAAAGCTTATTAGAGCGTGAACAATATTTCGATATTATCAATTCACATGTGTTAGAAACATGTTCATTAAATTTCGCTTGGGAATAACAGATCGGAAGTGTAAGAGATATAGATACAAATCAGAATATATCGACGTGTTACAATGTCCTTTTTGTCCAGCCTCTCAAGAAGATGAAACCCAGTTTTTGTTCTTCTGCCCAATATATGACGACCTACGAAAGAAATATCTGTCAGGTTTCAATTTGTTGTTTCTACAGAACGCAGAAATTAACCATTTTCTCTACCACTTTTCCAAGATCAACAGTGAATCTGGTCAAGTTTATTTTTTATACCTTCAAACTCCGCAGTAACATATTGGATCACTGTCATTTCACGTGCGACTGTGGATGAATTCATTGTTTGATGTGTTGTCAAGTATTGCTTACGGGCTGCTGGCCTACTATTCTTTCATGCATCATCTTCCGTTCATTTGCGTATTTTTTTTTATTGTGTACGTGTGTGCTTGCTTGCATGCGTTTATTTTTTGTGTGAGCGCTTGCGCACTCACGTGTTACATTCCTGTTTACCTGAGAGAGAGAGAGAGAGAGAGAGAGAGAGAGAGAGAGAGAGAGAGAGAGAGAGAGAGAGTTCTAAAGCATTATGTGTGTAACGACGTCACAGAAAAGCTGCACAATGATATTCATAATAACTCCCTCGATTGTATGGACACAACGTCTGAACAATAAACATCTCTGAAGTCTGAAGTCCGAAGTCTCATCCTCGTGTTCCTAATGTCACCACCCGAATAACGACTTACCTCTCGTTCTTAAAGGCACCATAAAGCTGACTTTTGTAATTTTTTTTTTAAGTACTTTAATATGCCTTTTAAGACGATATAAAAGTGATGTAGAAACATTGTTGCAGAGTTTACCCAAACCTGACAACTTATTGTTGTACCTATTCAAAACACTGGAAAGCATATTTTCAATATATCCATCATTATTTTACGGTGTTAAACTCTGTCTAAAAGATAACGTGATGCGTGAATATAAAAGATCTACGACCTTAGATTAATGTCCAGCTTATTTCACACAGTTGGTGTGTGTGTGTGTGTGTGTGTGTGT
>JADBJO010021536.1:17500-22500 GCA_016801955.1 Conus betulinus
TGTCAGTCGGGTGAGCGAGGATTTCCCCACAGTCTCTACAGAGCTGCCGGCACAGAAACACCTCCAGAGCGCTGAAGAAAGACTGAAGGCAGGTCCTCGCTGGTGGTCAGTTCCCCAGGTGTCGGTGAAGTCCCGTGTCCGACCTGGAGCTGACTGCCAACCGGCTGTGGGTTGCAGCCCATGCCCAGCCCGCTGTCTCCATCCAGAGTGATGTGGAGAGGCTGACCGAGTGGTTCGTAGATATCGTGTGCGTGAAAAGGGCTTCAGAGTTCTACGTCGTGACGACGTTCAGTGAACCTCTTCTGTTGTGTGGGATTCCCATGGAGTCCTCTAACTCTCCTTGTTATCTAACTATCCTTGTTATCTAACTATCCTTGTTAAGGTTAACGTGGAACAGGGTGTGAGACAAGAAAAAGAGTCGAAGAGTAATAAAGGAGGATGCAACTAAGACTTATTATGAAAACCTGTATAAAGAAAGAAGTACAAAAAACATAGATATTGGCAGATACGCTGGAAATTTACCAAAGCTTGAAGAAGCTGAATCCAAACAACTAGAGGGACAAACAACTAGACAAGAAGCTTCAGATGCACTGAAAGGAATGCAAATGACAAGAGCCCTGGTACTGATGGGATGACGGTAATTTTTTTTTCAATTTCTTCTGGGAGGACACAGAAGACTTTGTTGTTCGATCTTTAAATGAAGGTTTTACAAAAGGAGAGCTGTGTATTACTCAGAGAGAAGGAATTATTATTTGCCTACCAAAAGGAGTAAAGCCAAAAGAATATTTACAAAACTGGAGACCTATATTATTATCAAATGTGTCGTATAAAATAGGATCAAAATGTATAGCCAACCGAATAAAGTATATCCTACATAAATTATAAAAGATCAGACAGGTTTTATTCCAGGAAGGTATATAGGAGACAATTTAAGAACAGTATACGACATCATATATTACTTAGAAAAAAATAACCTTCCAGGTTTATTATTAGTGTTAATAGACTTCGAGAAAGCGTTTGATTCAATAAATTGGAAATACATGAATAAAGTCCTGAATGTTTTTTGGTTTTGGCGATGATATATGTAAATGGATAACCACATTTTTATCAAAAATATAAAAATCATATATCATGGTAAACGGACAGGTATCTGGAAGCTTTGAAGTACAGAGAGGATGTCGTCAAGGAGACCCTATTTCACCCTACCTTTTTGTTTTGTGTTCAGAAATTCTAGCTCACAAAATAAGAGAAGATAAAAGCATAAAAGGTATTACTATCCATGACTCTATTTTCAAAATAAATCAGTTCGCAGATGACGCGTCATTTACACTGAACGGAGATAGTGAATCCTATGAAAATCTGTTCAGAACTCTTGAGAGTTTGAAGAATTGCAGGACTAAAACTTCACTATGGAAAAACTGTTAATGTGTGGCTAGGTCAAAAGAAAATATCAGAGAACAAATACTTAAAAAAAAAAAAAAAATGAGATGGAATCCCCCAAATATAAAAACTCTAGGTATATGGTTCACGAATGACTTGTCAAAAGTGACTGAAATTAATACAACGGACAAATTAGTAGAGGTGAAAAATCTATTTAAAACTTGGTCCAAACGAATTTGCACACCCCTTGGGTAGAATTGCTGTACTTAGATCTCTCATACTCTCAAAACTTATATACTTATGGATTCTCCTCCCCAAACCCTCCAGAAAAGATAATAACACAGCTACAAAACTTGTGTTTCAAATTCATATGGGATAATAAACCAGATAAGATAAAAGAAAAATATTCAGTTCACCATACTGATAATAGTGGCATTGGTATTCCTGAAATACAAGTGTTTATACAGGCCCTAAAAATGACATGGATGAAAAAGATCCTCACAGGAATGTCCAAGTGGAAAAAAATGCTGTTTATGGATTGTCCTATTATAGAATCATTGGAACAGTGTGGGCCTTTGAGATTACTTAAAAATAATTGTAACAAATTTTGGAAGGATGTGTTCACAGCTTATGCGAATTTCTGCAAGCACGTGTCTGTAAAAGGAAGCACAAGAAATATTAGCAGAACCCGTGTTTGACAACGACAAGTTTGGAATTGATAATAGTACATTTTTCTTTAGAAAATGGACACACAAAACATATTCCTAGTAAGAAATGTGGTTGATGAAAAGGGATGCTTTTTAAGTTATAAAGCTTTCTGCGAAAAGTATACTATCAGTGTTAACTATTTGGAATATATGAGTTGTGTTCAATCAGTTAAAAGCTTCCTTGCTGCAAATAATATCAAATAAAAGATAGTAAATGCAATGAAAAAACAAACGCACAAAAAAATAATAGCAAATGTTAAAAAAAGGTTCAGAAACTTTCTATGATGTTTTACTAGAGCCAATCATTATATATGATATGAATGCTTTTCCAAAGTGGGAGCAAATACTAAATATATATGTGGACTGGGATAGAACACTAAAACAAATAAAGGAAATCAGATTAAGGTGGTTCCAAAATGAAATTGTGTTATAATATTTTAGTTAACAACAATATTTTGAAGAAAATAGAATTACGCTGCACTTTTTGTAGAAAGGAGAAAGATTCAGCCAGACATTACCTATGGTTCTGTGATGTTTTCACAATGTTTTTTGAGGGACCTGGAGAAGACGTTAAGAGAGAAGTGCGAACAATGTTTTCAGTTAAAATTCAACGTAGAACTTGTTTTGTTTGGGAGTGATGACCAAACAAAACAGACGACACTTTTTGATCTGATTAATCTTTTAGCAAAATACTTTATTTACAAATGCAGGATAAATAAAATCAAACCAAATGTAATACACTTTTTGGGAGATTTGAAACACAATTATATAGTTGAAAAATACATTTTCTCAAAAGAAATGAAGCTGGCAGATTTCTTTAAAAAGTGGTACCCTTATCAGTGTATTCTTGATGAGGTACAGTGATGGATAATGATGTAAAGATATAAGCTTCTATACAATATGTCACTCCGAGTGTGCATCTTTTATGAATGCAATCATGGTAACACCAGGTTAGATCAGTTTGTTTCATGCTGTATTGTCCAAGGCTCAGTCTCACTCTGTATAATAATGTAATGTGTGTGTGTGTGTGTGTGTGTGTGTGTGTGTGTGTGGTGTGTGTGTGTGTGTGTTTATATGAATATGAGTACATGTATAGATAGATATTCATATGTGTCTTTGTGAAAGTGTACTTTACAATTACCTTTTGTTCCACTTTTTCAAAGTAGTAAGAATATTCATGTATTATTAGGTCAATGTATGTATGAAAATCTCTGCGCACTGTCCTCTTTCTGCGCATATGTCCCTCTTCTCTGTTACCTGAATAAAATGTATGAGGGGGGAAAAAAGAATCGCAAGATTTCAACAACAAAAAAAAAAGTGATAAAGAGGAGGGAAGAGGGTGAGAGAGAGGGAGGAGGGGGAGAGAGATAGAGAGACAAAGAGACACATAGAGACAGAGGAGGAGGTAGGGAGAGAGAGAGAGAGAGAGAGAGAGAGAGAGAGAGAGAGTAGAAGCAGAGAGAGAGACAGAGACAGAGACAGAGACAGACAGACAAACAGACAAACGAATAAAATTGAATAGAAAACGATTTCCAAGACGAAAGAGGTTTATTACATGAAATTTTGGATTTACGTTTTACCTATGTTGGAAATCACAGTTATAAAGTGGATGAACATACATTTTGATTTTTTGTTTTTCTTTTTGTAACTGATACCGTCAGCATGTAGGTAATTAAAGTTACACTGTGTGTAGGGAATGAAGTGGGCCATATGTTTCCTCTGTTCTCTCTCAGTTACCAAACTTTCACTGCTTTTCATCTTTTCTGAAAAATGCCCAGAAGGTTTGTCTGAACCGAGACCCCATCCTGTAGTAAATCAAAAAGTTAAAGGTAGAATTCACAAAAGCAAAAATTGGAAAAATCCACAAAGCAGTGTTGTAGAATTGTGATGGCGACCTCCAGCTCTCATCTCAGGCAAAAACAGACTGACCACACGGAACACACAGCTGGGAGAAATACAGATGATGAAAAACACAGAGCTGCCAATCAGCATCTTAGTCAGTGCCACCTCCCGTGCAGACAGAGATGTCGATGTTCCGGTACGCCATGTCATTATCTGACGAAGTTTGACGGCAGTGAGTATGGTAGCTATCAACACCACTACCATCGTACCTCCGGGAAAACCAGCACCAAACACAACGCTGTCCAGAAATCGATGAGATCTTTGTGACTGTTATAAAACGTGCCAGCAATCAGCGCCTGCAAAACAGCGCCAGTTTCAAGATCATAAACACATCCAACCCTGTATTTGAATGCTACGATGAAAAACACTCCGAGCACCAAGAAATACACGGCAACAATGATGCAGCCATTGTTCTGGTGCGTAGAAGTGTCTGGTACTTTAATGGATTGAAGACGCAGTAGCATCTCTCACAGGCGATAATGGCTGACAAGAGTAAAGAAATAAAACAAAGGCCCATGAATACAACCAAATTATTGTTGGTCATAAATTTGTTCGCAGGGGGAATGTTTTCTTCTCCTATGACCTGCAAGTAGATATTTTCCACATGGAGGAACATGCCAGCAGTCAGATAAAGGCCGTCAGTTAATGACAGCGAAAACAGACACAGGTTGACACGATCCCTAAGCCCTTGTTTATAGAACACCACCATGTTGATGACGTTGGCAGGACCACCAATCAGAAACAAGAGTCCTGCCAGGATATGCTTCGTTTTTTTTCTCATGAACAGTTCCACTGCAGCACTGACAATGTTATCAGGATTAGCCCATGGTATGTAATCCATCTCACTAAATCTGACTTCAATGCATTCCTCGGAACAGAGGAATTAGGAACAGCATTGTGTAGATCATGCTGTGCTATGATAATGTCTGTTGTAATCATGAGGATATGCAGAAAGTCCATCGTTCAATTCAGCAGGTCACTGTCACATTTTCTTTCAAATGTTAGATTTTT
>JADBJO010021536.1:27500-29370 GCA_016801955.1 Conus betulinus
AAACAGTAATTAAAATATCTCAACTGCTCCAGATATCATCTGTATACCGTGTTTCCCTTTACAAGACAGTTCCATAGCCAGTTCGTTTATAGATAAAGAAAACAACTGTGGACTCAGGAGGCATCCTTGTTTGACTCCGTTTGGACAAATGGAATACTCTGAATACTCACTCTTCACACGCACACATGCAGCACCGAGTTGTAAACACCTGTAATGCCCATGTACAATTTCCCGTTGACACCACTTTTACGAAGTACATTCCACAGAGCAATGCAATTTATAGAATCAAAAGCCTTCTTGAAATCTACAAATGCAACACAGAGTTGTGTATTACACAGAAGATATTTAGGTACTACTGAATATAGCGTAAATATATGATCTATGGTGGAGAGAGACAGACAGAGAGAGAGAGAGAGTATATCAGGCATATGTATATATAAGAGTGCTTGTGTGTGTTGGGAGGAGGGTGGCATTATTAAAAAGTAAGTCGATGAGCTACCGTGGCGAAGTGGTTAAGTCGTGGATGCTTGGCTGGGAGGTCCATTCACTTAATTCCTATCAGAGCCATTCGTTTGCCAGATTTTTCCGGCCCGACAAGCCCCAGTGATTAGTTTGCTGCTGGTTCAATCGTGAAAGACTGGGACCACACAACAGAGTTTCATCTACCTAAAAGATACATTTTTGAGATTGTAGCTCAAATTTACTGACTAACGCCGCAGGTTTCTGGATCCCTCGGGCCTAGCTGATGTCAGGATATGCTATAAAAGTATGTGTAGAACACAGCTCCGTCAAGCAGTCTTGAACCAGACCGGAAATCCGTAGCATCACCTTCATCATCCTCAACTTCATTAATCAACATAAAAGTTCAATGCCCATCTTTCGCCGAATTCGACAAAGATAGATGACAGCTCGTTCTTCATGTTCATTGTCCTGAGTGTTGTTTATCTTGCCTGAAGAAGACCTAAGAGGTCAAAACGCGTCGTGTTTTGTCTTGTGATTCGTTTATCCACGTTGTTCAGCAGAGTCATCACAGATAATTTTTGGAATTAGTTTAGATTTCCGCCTCTAATTGCTTCCCTTTGCAACTACCACTAAAAAAAAAAAGAAAAAGTCTCAAATTCTATCGCCCCTCGTGTGCTGATCTTATGGTGACTTCAGTTCTCGATTTCATGCATGGGGATTCCATCAGGTTACCGGTATCGGTATCGACGGTTACATGGAGACTGTTGTTGGACGGACGTGGTGTCGCCCTCCGCAGGTAGAGCTCACTCACGCCAGTTCCACAACTAAGCAATGATTGTCGTCAGTAGGCGTTTTAGCAGGTGGTGCCCTACATATGCTGAATCAGACCTACTGAACACCACCGAAGTGACTCAGCAGGAGTGCTGTGTTTGCTCCGGTGAGTTGCCTCATGGAGACGTGGCAATGACAGCTTTCTGTGGACTGGTGGTAGCAGAGATGTGGCAGGACGACCAAACTCTGACTGTGGATGAGGGGTCGGAATGATCTCTCTTCATCCTCATGTGGGAGTGAGTTTTTAAGCTCACAAAACTGGCAACACCTTCTTTGAGGAAGCAGCAGCATTATTGGTCAAAATTCCCAATTCTTTTCCGGCAAAGAACAAATCAAAATGTATCATTTTTACCATCGTCTTCGTGAGTCTTGGGGAATCGTCAATGGTACAAATTTTGTCTCTGAGTACTTCACGTTTTCTCCCTTTTACCTGTAGTTTTAGTTTTCTCCATTGCTGGCTGCTGTGGGTGGCGTGTAGGCAAAGGTGTTTTTCGCTGAACTGCCCGTGCCACGTGATGGCGGTCCTAACTGGGGGGGGGGTTTACCTGCATTGCCAACTGAGCGTGGCACACAGCTA
>JADBJO010021537.1:0-2500 GCA_016801955.1 Conus betulinus
CCCTGCTTCAGGGCTTGTGTGTGTTGTTTGTGTGTTTTTTGTTTTTGGTGGGATGTGTTTGTGCGTTGGGTTTTCTTTTTGTGTGTTGTGGTGTTGTGTGTTGTGTTGTGTGTTGTTGTGTGTTTGTGTGCTGTTGTTGTGTGGGGTGTCCGTCGGTGCTCTGATAGTGCGCAAAACGCTCGCGTGTTTGATTTTGCCCTGTGAGATGAGTTGGGTGAGTGAGTGATGTAGCCTAGCAGCGGTGCGGTGATGAGTGATCGAGCGAGTGCCGTTACATTGTTGTGTGCGTTTGTAGTGTGTTGGTTGTGTTTGTGTGGTTGTGTGTGTGTTGGTGTGTGTGGCGCGCGCGTGTGGTATCGAGCGCGACGCCACTTATGTGAATGCTTTTACATCTACAACATTCCGTAAATGCTCATAGACAACGTCTTTTGTCTTTATCAGGCATGCTTGGTAGTAAAATTGCATGACCCCCGTGTTCCCCTGAGAAGAGAGATAGAGAGGAGGGAGAGAGAGAGGGGGGGGGGTTTTTAACGGACGCCACGTGACCAAGGTGCCGCTTGTGCTTGTGGTAACTTCGTTGGAAACACTCTAGCGTACTGATCTGGAGTTTGCTATCAGGAAGTTCTTTCAGCAATGGCCAGCACATTTGCCTGCTATGCTGCATCCCCAGATGCCATAGCTTAACGGGTAAGGTTTTCAGCGTGTATTTATGGACTGGGGGCTGCCATGTGCTGACATCTCCGTAACGAACACTGAAACTTCTAATCAAAAACCACATCACAAGAGCAATTAAGGCGCGCGCGTGCACGTATTCACGCACACGCGCGCGCGCAAGCATGCACGCACTCACGGCACAAACACACACACACACACAACACACACACACACCACACACACACACACACACACACACACACACACACACACGCCACATTACACACACCACAGCCACCACCTAAAGGAAAGACGCCACACAATAGAACTGGCAAACACACACACCACACACACCCCCACACCCACACACACCCACACAACACACAACACACCACACACACACACACACACACACACATACACAACGCACGCACACACAGAGAGGCAGACAGACCGACAGCGAGAGAGAGAGAGAGATAGAGAGAGAGAGAATAGAGAGAGATAGAGAGAGTCGAGAACGATGCACACACACAACACACAACACACACACCACACACACACACACACACACACTGACTGAACAAAGATAAGTGGGGGGGTGTGGGTTGGTGGGGTTACTGTCATATTAACATAGTGTTGTACTGACATTTTGAAAAAGATGAAACCTAAATAAATTAATGAGAAACGAGAATAATACAAATAACATCTGAAAGACATACAAAAACATAAAGGAAAATTAACAGGGAAACATTTAACATTTGTTAAGTAGAATAATAAAATCAGAAATTGTAACAAATAACCAAATTACATCTTAACTGTACTGAGTATCAACAATCTCTCTCTCTCTCTCTCTCTCTCTCTCTCTCTCTCCTCTCTCTCCTCTCCTCTCTCCTCTCTCTCAGAGAACACCAAAAAAAAAAAGGAAAAACAACGAGAAAAGAAAAAAACCTCCCGCCCCCTAAACACACACACACACCACAACACAACACACACACACACACACACTCACACACACACACACCCTCAACACACACACACACAACACACACACACCACACCAATCACGCTCCCCATTCTCCCTATTCACGTGTATGCGAGCACGCACATATATTCACTCACTGACAACGTCTCTCTCTCTCTCTCTCTCTCTCTCTCTCTCTCTCTCTCTCTCGCAGCGCGCGCGCGTCGCGCGCGCTCGCGCGACACACACCGACACACACACAACACACACGCACACACACACACACACACACCACACACCCACACACACACACACACACACACCCACACACCACACACAAACCGCCCCCTTCCCCTGCACACACTCAAAAACTTATCACACACAAAAAATGTAGACGTACGCAGAACATGCCTCAACCTATAAACAAACCAAACTCTCTCTCTCTCTCTCTCTCTCTCTCCCTCTCTCTCTCTCTCTCTCTCTCTCTCTCTACTCTCTCTCTCTCTCTCTCCCCTCTCTCGCTCTAGTAGCGCGAACAACCTATGCCAAAAGTTTCGTTAAATGGAATAATGCGACCTAGTACACGTGAGAGTCGGACAGCTATGTCATGTAAACAAATTCTTTGCTCTACGTGTACATCAGACCACCCCTAAACCAAAAAAAAAACAAACAAACAAAAGAAATCTGTTAGAAATATCTGCCAAGTGGATGAGATTGATCAGATTTACAGCCAAATTGGCTAGACTCCACCCATTTTCTGGGTTGGGACAAAAAAAAAAAAAACACTATGCAATGTTAAAGGTAGATTTTTAGACAAAATTTTTATCATGAAGACATTGAAAATACGCTTTTGTTATGGAACATTCAAGTAAAAAATGAGATACA
>JADBJO010021537.1:7500-15000 GCA_016801955.1 Conus betulinus
AAGAAAGTGTTGATGAATTACAGGCTTGTTTTGAATGTACAGATTGGAATTTGTTTTTGAATTCTAGTTTATTTCCAGCTACATTTCTTTTCTGTGAACACATGATTGTACCTACTAAAACTATCAAAATATTTCCCAACAACAAACCTTGGGTTACAAAATCTCTGAAAATAACTCTAAATGAGAAAAAAAGAGCTTTTCAATCAGGCAATAAAAGCGATCGTAAGGTTGTACAAAAGAAACTGCAAACGGAGATTGAAGAATCAAAGAGAGCTTACAAGAGAAAAGTTGAAAACATGTTCCAGAATGGAAATATGCGAGATGCATGGAAAGGAATAAAGGTTTTATCAGGTTTCAGGTAAATGTTCAAACCAAAATATTAGTAACAAAAAAACAGCAAAAGAACAGAAGCAATTTGCAGAAAAGCTGAACGATTTTTTACTGTAGATTTGATGATAAAGATTTTAGTAAAGAATTAAAGGAAGTGAAGGAAGAACTCCAAAGCAATGTTAAAAACGATGTTGATGGAAGTGATTCTGTTGTGATTGTACCTGGTCACTTAGAGAATGTATAATTCCCTGTTTTATGGAAAAATGCCACTGTATGTCCTGTTCCCAAAAACGCAACCCAAGCAAGCTGTTTAAATGATTACCGACCAGTTGCCCTCACATCTGTTGCAATGAAATGTCTTGAAAGAATTGTCCTCAGTTATGTTTTAAAAGATACTACACAGTACCAAGACCCGTTTCAGTTCGCATACCAACAGAACAGATCAACAGATGATGCCACACACACACTTCTCCATCATGCTTTTTTCACACCTCGAAAAACCTGCCTCCTTTGTACGCATTCTCTTTATTGATTTCTCATCAGCATTCAACACCATACAACCACATCTGATGGCAAAGAAACTCATTAACATAAATGTGGGTAACAAGCCATTCTTTGGATAATTGATTTTCTTACACAGAGGACACAGTCTGTTCGATATCAAAGTGTGTTGTTTCGTCTTCCAGAGTCATTTCAACTGGCGCACCCCAGGGTACTGTTTTTATCACCAGTGCTTTTTACTCTGTACACAAATGATTGTTCAGGAAGTGATTCAACTTTGTACATTAAATATTCAGATGACTCAGCACTTGTAGATCTTTCCAACTCTGATTCTGTTTACTTCAAGGAGGTTCAAAGATTTGTTGACTGGTGCGATCATAACTATCTTGATCTGAATGTAACAAAAACGAAAGAAATGTTGATTGATTTTAGAAAGAATCCAAAAGCTGTACCACCACTTTTTATCAAAGGTGCTGAAGTAGAACGTGTTGAATCATACAAATATTTAGGAACTTTTATAGATAATAAGCTGAATTTTTAAATCCCATGTTGAGTATGTCCACAAAAAATGTCAAACCAGATTATATTGTCTTCGCAAGCTGCGATCATTTCATGTGAATACTGACATTCTTCGGACATTTTATTCATGCTTCTTGGAATCTGTTCTAACTTTCTCATTTATGTGTTGGTATGGTGGGTTGACTGTGAAGAGCAGAAATGTGCTTGAGAAAGTGGTGAACGTGGGAGGAAAAATCGTTGGTGAGAGACAAAAAAGTCTGAGTGAGCTATATAGGTGCCGTGTTAGTTGTAAAGCGAAGAAGATTTACGTGTGACCAGACCCACGTCCTTGCAAATCAGTATGACCTTCTTCAGTCAGGACGACGAAGATATCGATCGGTTAAATGCAGAAGTGTCAGATTTAAACAAAGTTTTTATTCCCCCCCGTGTCAGTACGTCCCCATCTCAACCTGTCCCCGTGTCAGTGTGTCACCATCTCAACCTGTCCCCGTGTCAGTACGTCCCCATCTCAAACCTGTCCCCGTGTCAGTGTGTCCCCATCTCAACCTGTCCCATATCTCTTTACATCGCAGTCACCATTTCTACGTCGACTCCTCCCTCACCGCGCCAGCACGCGCGCACGCACACACACACACACACACACACACACACACACACACACACACACACACACACACACACACACACACACACACACACATCCAACCTTCCTCCCACACCAAACCAAGCAAACAAACACTCCAATACCGATTCCATTCATCTTGATTTATAGCCCAGCTCACCGCAGGGGGGGCCCATGTCTATCAGGGGCTGCCGACTTCCAGCACCAACACACCGACCCACACAGACCCCGACACCTGACCAGCTCAGTCCCTCTTCCATTGTGGCCACCGCCACACCTTCAAACAGTGCGTGGGGTACTTAACGTCCGTCATCCAACACAAAGCAACGGCCGGACACAATGGCCCTGGTTCCAGGACGAAAGCAGCCGATCACCAGCCTATATAGTATACATGACCACCAGCCCGTGACCTTCCTCCACCCCCCACCCCCTCCACAACTCCCACTACCTCCCCCTTCCCCTTCAAACAATATCCTCTCCTACCCACCCCACCCCCTCCCCCCTCATTTCTTGTCAGCCCATGAAAACACGTCGGAATCCATCTTCAGGCAATAAACACTGCCATGCGCGCTGAACCGCCAAGTGCAAACGTGTGCGTGTGTTGGCATGTCAATTCTGAAACAGCCCGGTGGCTCCTCTAGTGGGTGGCCTAACGGCGACCTTACTGTAAGCTTTGGCTCGGCATCAACTGCTGGTGCTGGGACTGCCGACAGTATGAGGCTGTGTGTGTGTTTGGGGGTGGGGGGTGTGGGTGCGGGTGGGGGAAGGGTTGGGGTTTGGGAGAGTGTCCCCGGTGCGCACTTGTCGGGTTTCGTCTGTCCTGTCCTGTCTGTCTGTCTGTCTCTGTCTTTCTCTCTCTCTCCTCTCTCTCTCTCTCTCTCTCTCGACTTCTCTCATCTTCTCCTCTCGTCTCCTCTCTCTCCTCCTGGAAATCCTCTCTCTCCTCTCTCCTCTCTTCCTCTCTCTCTCTCTCTGTAAGTTGGTGAAACGTTTTCCATGTGGTCTGTTGATTCCGGTTTGAAGCAGATGATGGATTGACACTATCATCTAAATTTGTCTTGTTATGTTGATCATTTAATGCAGCAACAGGACAAAAAAAAGAGAAAAAAAAAAGAAAAAAGAACATGTGGTGTGACTGTGCGAGAGAAAAGCAGGAATGAATGACAACAGTTATGCCCCTTTGGAGATACGGAAAACACTATTGAATTAACACCCTACGTAAAAAAAAAAAAAAAAAAAACCGGAAAAAAAGTAAAAAGGAAAACAAAACAAACAAACAACACAAACAGCAACAACAACAACAAGAAAAAAGAAACAAACAAAAAAAAAGACAAAAAAAGGGGGAAAAAAGTAGCTGAAAGCACATCTCCTCGCCCTGGCTAATCGTTACAACAGCCAACACTGACTGTCTCTGACAGCAATAACGTGACAGAGAACTTCTCTTCATTATGATGGCCCATCAGTGTCTCCTTCGTGCAACAATAGCAATGTTGGTGGGGAACGGCTTTGCTGAGCTAAGTACCCCGAGAGAAGAGAGAGAGAGAGAGAGAGAGAGAGAGAGAGAGAGAGAGAGAGAGAAGAGAGAGAGAGAGAGAGAGAGAGAGAGAGAGAGAGAGAGAGAGAGAGAGAGAGAGAGAGAGAGAGTAGAGTTATACACGCTAACCGTTCATTAATCTGTTTTCTGTAAATTGTAACCCTTTTTTTTCCTTTAAGAATTCCCGAAACTAACCTCCACGGTTGTGAAAAAAAAAGAAAGAAAGAAGAAAAATATGACAAGATATCTCTCTCCCTCTAGTCGCAGGCAAAGCTGAAGAGTTTTATCTTTTCTGTCTTTCTGTCCTGTCTTTCTTCTTTCTTTTTTCCTTCCTTTCTTTCTGTATTTCTTTCTTTTCTTTTTCCTTCCTTTCTTTCCTTCTTCCATTCTTTCATCGTTCCTTTCTCTCATCTATTTTTTTTTCTTTCTTTCTCTCTCCAAAATGGCTCAACATCTTTTTCCTTCCTTCCTTCCTTCCTTTCTTTCTGTTTTTCTTCTTGTCTTTCTTCCTTTCTCTCCTTCTTCCTTTCCTTCTTTTCCTTCCTTTCTTCCATCATTCCTTTCTTCCTTTCTTCCTTTCTTTTCCTCCAAAATGGCTCAACATTTTTTTTTCCTTCCTTCCTTCCTTTCTTTCTGTATTTCATTCTCGTCTGTCTTTCTGTTTTCTTCGCTCGTTTCGCTTCTCCTTTCCTTCGTTTCTTTCCTCCTTCGTTTCTTCCTTCCTTCCTTCCTTTCTTTCCGCATTTCTGTCTTTCCTTCTTTGTTTCTTCCTTCCTTTCTTTTCTTTCTTCCTTTCCTTGTTTGTTTGTTGTTTCCTTTGTTTCTTTTTTTTTCCCCCTCCAGAATGGCTCCACATGTCATGCAGCTTTTTTCTAAAAGTATGAAATCAGAGTACACGCGTGCTGCCCCACGCTGTTCAAAAGAGTCCAGAAGCACAAAATAAGATGGATCCCTTTTTTGTCCGGCTTTTTTCCCATAGAAAAAAAACCTGAAGAATCCGCTTTTATTCTTCCAGTTCCAGATGACTTAACTCGGTATTTCCATTCTTATCCACGTTATTACTAATAACCGTATAATCAGGCATTTCCACAGGAAAAAATCAAAAAAAAAAAGGCACACACGCTTCGTGCTAATGCCAAATGATCGTTGTACTACTAGGGGAGGAACAACAAAATGAAAAAGAAAAAAAAAAAAAAAAAAAAAAAAGAAAAAAAAAAAAAAAAAAAAAAAGACAAGAAGAAAAAAAAAAAAAAAAAATTAGAAGGGGAAAAAAAAAAGAAGAAAGAATATATTCAAACCACGCTATTAGTCAAGCACGTAAAACACCGCAGCACAGAGCAAGAGAAACAGGGAAGAACACGACTTGATATCACCGTATTTTCGTGCTCAAAGATTTTGTTTGTTTGTTTGTTTGTTTGTTGTTTGGCTCAAAACACAGGAGATCAGCATCACACAGTAGCAGATCACACAGAGCAGAGCAAGACACCAAACAAAGGGGACACCCGCGTTATTCGTCGTAATTTTTTACTATAAGCATTGAATATCCCCTAGGGCATCTTTTTAAAAGACAGGAGGAGCGAATAGGAAAGGAGCGAATTAGAGAGCGAATAGAAGAAAAAGCGAATATCGGAGCGAAGCGAAAAAACATAGAAGCGATTAAGAATTCCGTGACTGTTTATATAATATATATATATATATATATAGAAGATATACATATCTATATTATATATATATATAATATTTTGTTTTATTGGGGGCGTGGAAAGGGAATCGGCGGAATAGCGCGTGGTCTTTGTTAGAGCTAGGACTGGTTTTAGAAGCGCCCGGGACTCACTAGTGGATCCGGCGGTTTTTTTGCGGGGGGGGATTTCGAATTTCGGTACTATTCAGGGGGATTTTTTCTCATTGGACGTTAACCATTGGCTCTCTGATCTCCATTCCCTACACCGTCCATGAAAATTGAAAAGACTATAAACCGAACCGAGAGTTCCGTGTGGCGAACGCAACGCATAACATTCTTACCACAAACGATAAAATCCACCAATCACCAAACTTTCGAGAAAAGGAGACGAGAGAAGGCCAGTTTTGGACCGGTTAGGTATGGTTAACAGGACACGTACACATTACATGGCACCTTCCCCGAAGATGGAAGTTATGGCTATCTGCGGTAATGGAGGGGATATGCGGGGATAGGGGGGCGGGATATAGGGGGGGCCGGGGATGAGATATATTAAGGCTGATACTATAAAACGTTCATACACACAAAACTCCACTGCTCTATTAGTTTAAAGGCTAGTCCAAGTTTTAAAGTGTTCTGTGCAGCAGGTAGTAGTTATCAGCCTTCCTGCGTTACGACGAGAAGAAAGAAAGAAGAAAAAACAAATTCCTCTTATCATAGTTCATGGTATGGTTTAGCATTTGATCGGTGGATGTGTTGTGGGTGGTGAAACATGAAGAAGAAAACAGGAAAATGGAAACACAAATGGAATTGCAATTTTCGTCTTCATTGCATTTTCATTTTTCTTTTCTCCTATTTATTTACTTACTGTATCTATTGACTTAATTTCTTTGCATTATTTATGTATCTATTGTTTGCTGTATGTAACGCATGCGCATGAGAATATCGGGAATAGAAGAAAGGAAGAGATTGACTAAGAGTAATGTAATGGTGACATTTTTTTGTAGTTACTTTCTACTCATATGTACGCATATGAGTTTTTGCAGGTGCCAGATCAGATCATCTCCAGCTTCTTTTAATGCCTCACTGCCACTAATGCGATGCCATCAAAGACAGGAATGACTATTCCTGGCAGTAGAGACAAAGCAATTGACTGTAGCCTGAAAGTCACTGTGTAACAATTAATACGAAAATAAGACTGGGAAAATGCACCGTACATGCGCGCGAGCGACAGCACGCCACTGTGTGTGTGCGCGTGTTGTGTGCATGTGTGCATTGCGTGCGGTTGCGTTGTGTGGTGTTAGTGCGTGGCGTGCGTGCGAGCGCGCGGTGTGGCGTGTGTGTGTGTGTGTGTGTGTGTGTGTGTGTGCGCGTTGCGTGCGTGGCGTGCGTGCGTGCGTGCGTGCGTGGCGTGCGTGCGTGGCGTGTGAGTGTATTTATGGAGGTGTGTCTGTGCATATGAGGTGAGAGCAACATGGGAGTGGGAAACCCAGCGGTCCTTCCATCAATGATCAAACAAAAGACATTCGCGCCCCCCTCAGAATATCTTTCCGCTTTTTTTCTTTAATGACCGAAAAGGTATAACCCGGATCTCCCATCATTCCCATGCTGTACCACGCCAGTGCCATGCTGGCACTGTTCCTGAGTTCATGAGGGGGGATCGAGAAAGAAACAGCAAACAGTTCTGTCTGGAGCAACGCCAATACTGTTTCTGATCTGTGCGGGTGGTAAGGATGGCGAAAGGACCGGAGGAGTGTGTGTGTATGTGTGTGGTGTGTGTGTGTGCGTGCGTGCGTGCAGTTGCGTGCGTGTGTGTGTGTGTGTGTGTGTGTGTGGTGTGTGGTGTGGTGTGTTGTGTTTATGCACATCCTGCCTTGACAAATAAACAAAAACTACATAAAAGTACTTTTTTTTTCAGTTTTTACTTCAATGTACTTCTGTTATTGTGTTTTCTTTCCCCCCTTTTTTTAACGATGTTTCCTTGTTACTTTACATTCGGCTATGGCGACGAAATGGGGAACTACAAGAACCGTTAAGCTGGAACTAGAGGCAAAGTGTGAACGCTCCTGCAAGCGGGAGACATACAAGGACATCCTCGTTTTCATTCAACGCCTATCTTGCGCTGATGAAGAGACTGGAGCTAAGTGATTCATCGTTCATTTTCGTTGTAATAATTTGTTTTGTATCTTGCCTGAAAGAAGACCTAAGAGGTCGAAACGCGTCGTGTTTTGTGTCTTGTGATTCGTTTGTCCACGTTTTTTGGGGGCGGTTCGCTAACATTTTCTTTTAAGATTTCGTTAGCTGGGAGTTCCCTAT
>JADBJO010021537.1:17500-22500 GCA_016801955.1 Conus betulinus
GACTGGGACCACACAGTCGAGTTTCAATCCACTTAATGGATGCGTTTTCTGAGAGTGTTGCTCAAATTTCCTGACCAACACTGCAGGTGCCTGTATCTCTCGGGCCTGGTTGACGCCGGGATATATTATGAAAGGAAGCGTAGAGTACAGCCCTGTCATGTAGTCTCAGACCGAAATGGAAATCCGTAGCATCATCTTAATCATCCTCATTCTCATCGATCACATTAAAAAAGCCACTGAACCCACCGAAGTGACTCGGCAGCAGTGCAGTGTCTCCTCCGGTGGGTTGCCTCTTGACGACTTGACATTGACTGCTCCCTGTGGATTGCCGGTGCCGGGGGCTGCGGCGGGGCCGACCGGCTGTGGCTGTGGACAGGGGTGTCGGAATGAGCGGGCGTGGGTCATCGTCACGCTACGTTTGGCTGTCGATGCCATGTTCATGACTCCTTTCCTGTCTGGCATTCCCTGGAGAATTTGTTTGTTTGTTTTGCTTTTTTTGTTTTATGCTTGTTTTGTTGTTGTGTTGTTAGCTCTGTTCCTGCTATTACAACCAGGAAACTGATCACTATTACCATCATCAATCTTATTCTTCGTAACAAAACAAACCCAGACGTGAAATTACGAAATAAAAAAAAAACAACAACAACAAAACAAAAAAAAACAAAACAAAATAACGAACGAAAAAAGCAAGACGCATCCCCCCCCCCCCCCCCCCCCCCCCGATCCGCCCCCCCTCCCCTTCCCCAACCTCTAAACAACAGACAAACAAAAAGATACAAGAACAAACCAAAAAATTCTGTTTAAAATATCAACAGCACAACAGAAACATATAAACTGGGATTTCAAACAAGAAACAAAAACAAAAACGAAAACCCAATTAAATAGATAAAAGAAAGAAAGAAAGATAGAAAAACAAAGTATCCATCGCACTGCGGTTGCAACTTGTAAGTGATCAGAAACCATTCTGAACACGCACACCACCATATGCTCTAACTTGTTCAAACATTCATGTAATCATTGGGCCGTTCCCTTTGTTCGCAAAACAATGGTTATTTCAATCAAACCCATCACTACAATAGATTGATGAGGGCAGGAGGGGAGAGAGTTGGGACGGGAGGGGAGAGGAGGGACGAAAGGGGAGAGGAGGGGAGGGGAGGGGGAGAGGAGGGACGAAAGGGGAGAGGAGGGGAGGGAGTGGAGAGGGGGACGGGAGGGCAGAGGAGGGGCGGGCTGGGAAGGGAAGGACAGATACTGTTTGAAAAGATCTTTTTTCAAGACAAGCGCAGATGTTTGGGGGCGTGCAGAAACAAAGAAACAAACTGATGTGTGGGGCGTGCAGAAACAAAGAAACAAACTGATGTGTGGGGCGTGCAGAAAACAAAAAACAAACTGATGTGTGGGGCGTGCAGAAACAAAGAAACAAACTGATGTGTGGGGCGTGCAGAAACAAAGAAACAAACGAACTGCTGAATCAATCAGGACCTTATATGGCTGCCCCAAAATGGAACTGCCGTAACTCGAATTTTTTGTGGTTGCATTTTTGACATTTTTGGTATACTATAACCGCGGGCCAAGGGGCATAACGTGGCCACGTCCCCACCCACATTATCCTAAAAATAAAACATGCTGTCATCAAAATACTTGTTGCATGACTCAGCTTGCAGTATATCTTGTGGGGATAAATAATCTGTTTGTTTTTTTTTTTTCTACTCCTGTAAAACTTTATTTTCAAACTTACGGCAGTTGTATTTCCGGGCAGGGATACGTGGTCTGGGTGACGTGAACTACCGTCACTAGTATGTAAAAACCGGTTAATTGATTGCACACAAATATGACATCAAAATCACTCGGGGATTAATAGAGAATAGACCGGCACGTCTTTGAATATATCAACAGCAAATGTAACAAGACAACAAAAGGAAGTATAAACCAAAAAAAAAAAAAAAAGCAAAAAAAAAAAAACTCAGATAAAATTTAATGGAGACCTCATTATTTTTGAGCGGGGTTTCGGATCACTTCCTCGTTTGAACGGTCAGCACCGACGCCTCCACACTCATTAGTCTAGATCCTCCTGTCATGACTTGGTCATGTGTGCCAGAGTTTCAAGCTGGGTTTCTGTCTGCTTGACCCATCGTGATGACCGCAGAAAGAACAGAGGTCGGCGGACAAACTCAGGAGCGAACAGTATGGAACTTCATCAGCTTCAAAAGTCCCACATTTACTTTTAAAAACATTTCACGCTTTCTTTTTGTTTTTTTTTCTTTTCTTTTGTCTTGTCTTTTCTTTCTCCTTTTTTCTGTTTTCTTCTCTTTTTTTTTTTTTTCTTTTCTTTTTTATCGTTATGAACACAGTCACTAATAGTTTTCCAGAAAAAAAGCCTGATAGCAAACAATCGTTTTCCCCTCTGAGGTACTGTTTCATAATTACGCGTATCCTTGCTTTTCGGTCTGATACGGCGCTAAGAGTGGTCACTATGAAAACGGTAAAGGTGATTATGACTCGTGGAAGCCAATATTATCACTCAAGAAAACTGATACTTGTGACTCACGGAAAAAAAAAAAAACAACAGTCAAGCTTACTATGACTCATGTAGGAAAAAAATAGTTACGACGTATGAAAACCGATGATTATCACTCATAAAAAATCGTTCATTATGACACATAAAAACAGGTCAATGTAACTCCTGTGTATCCGCTATTGCATCACCGTGCGAACTGCGCGTAGAATGTCCGATGCTACAAATTAAAGTGATGGTGAAGAAACTTTGGAAGCCGGAAACACAAAGATTACCGCAAGCCGGAGGAACCTGCAAAGGAGCAGAATACCTGAAGCCGGAAATAACCGCAAAAGAGCAGAATACAGTAAGCCGGAAATAACCGCAAGAGAGCAGAATACAGTAAGCCGGAAATAACCGCAAAAGAGCAGAATACAGTGAGCCGGAACTAACTGCAGAGGAGCAGAACCTCAGAAGCTGAAGAAAAGAGCCTTAATGAACTGTTTTCACTACTCGTGGATAACTGCGATCGTTTAGGTCATCTTCTTCACCCTTTCCACTCGGTGTCCAGCACCGTCAAAGCGTAAACACACACACACACACACACACACATACACACACACACACACACGCGCGCGCGCGCGCGCACGCACGCACGCACGCACGCACGCACGCACGCACACACACACACACACACATACATCCCTTTTTTTCTTTTGTTTTCCCATCGATTTGTCGGCTAATAGGGCCAGGGCGAAAAAAACAAAAACAAACAAAAAAAAAAAAAAACCCAACCAAAAACAAAAAGAAAGAAAACAGAAGAAAACAAAACAAAACAACAAAAAAAAAAAAACGACACGCGAGAGATGCATGCAGTAGGTATTAGTGATACACCCTGAACACTCTCCCTCCACCCCCGTCCGCAACCCCGCATCCCCACCCCCTCACCTCCAGAGCTCTCCTCCTCCTCCCGCACCCCTCCCCACCCCCACCCCCACCCACTACCCCTCATCCCCCCCAGCCCACCGACCCAGCACTCGTCAGATGGCGTCATTGGGTCAGGCGCTAGTCGCGTCGCTGGCGTGACAAGCCCTTCGCTCTCCGTGTCAGGACTGTCAGGCTTCGGACCGCACCATACCCCCTCCCACCTCTCCCCCCCACCCCTCCGCCCCCATCGCCCCTTTCAGACTGCATCCCCTCCCAGCCGAC
Source organism: Conus betulinus (assembly GCA_016801955.1). Lineage (NCBI taxonomy): Eukaryota > Metazoa > Mollusca > Gastropoda > Neogastropoda > Conidae > Conus > Conus betulinus. The sequence goes on from JADBJO010021537.1 coordinate 21,204, forward strand.
CTCCCCCCCCCCCCCCCCCCTCCCTCCGTCCCCCCCTACCTTTCTTCCTTTCTTCGTCTCCTCTCCGGTGTCTGTCAATCCACCTCTCTTCCTCTTCATTCGTCCCTTTTCTCCTTCACCTCATCTTCGCGGCATGTGCGAGAACAATATGTCGGGTGTGCCGCCGAGGCCAGTCTTATCGTTGTCTGGCAGTGTAGGTCATCTCTCATCTCTGTCTGTCTGTCTGTCTGTCTGTCTCTCTCTCTCTGTCTGTCTGTCTCTCTCTGTGTCTGTCTCTCTCTCTCTCAAATGTCGTATGCGTTCGCGCGCGTGTGTGCGTGCGCGCGCGCGCAAGTGTGTGTGTGTGCGTGTGTGTGTGTGTGTGCGTGCGTGCGTGCGTGTGTGTGTGTGTGTGTGTGTGTGTGTGTGTGTGTGTGTGTGTGTGTGTGTGTGTGTGTGTGTCTGGTCTGCCGTCAGCACAGAGAGGGAGACCATTCAAGATGTAAGTGGACTGTGCCTTGTCTTTCCGTTGCGGAGCCAGAAACGGTTCATTTCCACTTTCTTCCTTTGTCTGCTTTCTTTTATTCGTCGTTTCTTTACTTCTGCTTCCCCCCCCCCCCCCCCCCCCCCTCGTCCTCCCCTTTCCACCCTCCCCATGCCCTCACCTCCCTCACACCCACCATCGGCGCCTTGTTCTCACCGATTCTCAATTTCTACTTTCTTTCTGTCTCTCGTTTCCTTTGTTATTTCCTTTCTTCTCATCACTTTTTTTTTTTTATATATATCTATACCTCTGTCTGTCTCTCCCTCTTTCTCTCTCCCTCTCTCTCTCCCCCCTCCCTCCTCCCTCTCTCTCTCTCTTTCACCATCTCTCTCTCTCACACACTCCCCCCTCTCTCTGTCCTCTCTGTCTCTCTCTCCTCTCCCCCCCCCCTCCCTCTCTCTCTCTCTCTCTCTCTCTCTCTCTCATATGCTGTTATTTCCTACCCCCAAAACGGCCACTATCGCTGTTTTCTACTTCCTGTGTCTCCACACAACCTACCCTGCAGATGTTCCACGGCAAAAAAAAACGCTCCCAAGATGTGCTTCCGCTTCCTTCCCGTTGTCGCCATTGAGGACGCAGCTGTTTACACAGTTTGTTACTGCTCCTTTTTCCCCTTTGTTTTTTTGTTTGTTGTTGTTTGTTTTGTTTTGTTTTACGGCGGGAGAAAACAACTTGCAGCAGAACTGCGTGTAAAACACACATACACAGACACAGCAAAAGACACACACACAGCACCGCACGCACACACACACATGCAAACTCACACACACACAC
>JADBJO010021537.1:27500-29368 GCA_016801955.1 Conus betulinus
GTTTGGTGTTGATGGGGGTGGTGTGGGGGGGGGGGGTGGGGGGTGGGGTGGGTGGGGTGGGGTTGTGGTGTGTGGGGGTGGTGATTGGTTGGGGGGGGTGGGGGGTGTGGGAGGTGGGGGGGGTGGTGGGTGGGGTGGAAGGGATTTTGGGGGTGGAATGAGGTGGATTGTGGCTTGGGTCAAATCATGTGTGTGTTTGTAGAACTTGTCACAATTGATTTCTTTCACTTGTTCTACTATAAAAATTGATTTTATATCCAGTCCATTTCTTTTCCATGCCTGTTTTCTTGTCTGGTTGGCTTCTCTTTTTCTTTTTTTTTTTGTCTTTTTTTTTTTTTTTTTTTTTTTGTTTCTTTTCTTAAGTCTTGTTTTTATTTTTTTTTGTTTTTTTTTTTTTTTTTTTTTTATCTTTCTTTTTGTTGTTGTTGTTTCTTTTTTCTTTTTTCCTTCCTTGAAAACCGTGAGAATAATTTTGAGCCTTTCATCTGCTATGCGCTGGGGTGGGGGGGGGGTGTGGAGGGGCATTGGCCTACCATGCACCAAATATCATTGATGGCATGGTGGACAAAATGCGCACAATAGGGAGGGAAGGGTAAAGTGGTTAGAGAGGAGAAGGTGGGGGGTGGTGGGGGGGGGGGGGGGAGTCAGGGCATTGATGAATGGAGCAAGGAGATGGTGGGGTGTTGGGGAGGAAGGACTAGATGAGAAGAGAGAGAGAGAGACGAGATAGCAGAGAGAGAGAGAGAGCAGATATAGAGAGAAGAAGAAGAGAGATAGAAGAAAGAAGAAGAGAGAGAGAGAGAGATCGAGAGAGAGAGATCTACTCTCTCTAGAGAGAGAGAGAGATGAGAGAGAGAGAATCGAACGAATTTGGGTTTCGTATTGTTTCCTTGCAGCTCAAAGTCGCTTCGGCAAACTTTAAGTGAGATCGTGACTTTTTTTTTTAGAGATGCTCTCTCTCTCCTTCTCTCTCTCTCTCTCTTCTGTGTGTGTGGGTGTGTGTGTGGGTGTGTGGTTGTGTGTTGTGGTGTTGTGTGGTGGGGTTTGTTTGTGTGTACCTGACGCCAATGCGTGCATTCATGTGTCTGTTACCAACAGGGAAAGATAAGTGAAAACATTGTGTTGAGCAAAAATATATACTCACATGGGAAAACAGTTACATTAGCTGCTGTTCTTTTTTCTCTCTCTCTCTCTCTCTCTCTCTCTCTCTCTCTCTCTCTCTCTCTCTCTCCTCTCATAATAACAGTGACCAAGCAATGCGTCATTAAGTCTCTTCTCCTTGCAATGAAATTTTTCCCCCAGTTCATTCATATTTTGTTCGAAAGAGTTTTCTGGGAAGAAGATGATTCTGCCTGAATTGTGTCCTATCTGGAACCTAAACAGAAATTCTCATTGCAGAAATAAAAGTGAGGAAATCCAAATAGATGTTAAACTATGTAACCCCCCCCCCCCCCCCCCCAAAAAAAAAAAAAAAACAACCCCAAAACAACAACAAAAACAAACCCAAAACCAAACACACACACACACACACACACACAACACACACACACACACACTCGCACGCACACACAAGCGTCAAGTGTTATATTAATGGAAGCTGATGACCACATCTGGACTAACGCGTGTCTATGACGACAGACTAATCGGTCAGTGAAAGAGTGGCTTTAGCCTTGCTTTCAACCCCAACGGGCTGGAGCCTACTGATTCAACTCACCTATGATATACACCCTTTTCACCCCAACGCACCTATGAGATACACTCCTTTTCAAAACCCAAACTCACCTATGATATACACACCCCTTTTCAACCCAACTCACCATACACCCCTTTTCATCTCCACTCAGCTATATAGCACCCCTTTTCTTTTT
>JADBJO010021538.1:0-10000 GCA_016801955.1 Conus betulinus
AACACACACACACAAAAAAAACAAAAACAACACCCACCCCCCCAACACCAAACACACACACAAACACAAAAATAAATACACACCAAAGGAGTTAACACTAACAAAAACACAGACAACAGACACACACAAAACAACAACACACACACACAAACACCACACACACACAACACAACATAAATAAAAACAAAAGTTAAAAAAACAAACACACACACAACACAACAAACACAAAACAAACACACACACAAACACACAAAACACACACACACACCACAAACTCACACTGAAAGATCGAGGGTGGGTGGAGATGAACCCTTCTACTTTTCTGTGTGTTAGTAATTGCTTATGTATGTATGTATGTCTGTATGTGTTCTTGATATTGTTATGTCTGGTCTGCTGTCTGTATATGTGCAATCTGTATGTCTGTTTAGGTGTGTGTGTTGTTGTTGTGGGTGTTTGTGTGTGGTGTGTTGGTGGTTGGTGTGTTTGTGGTTTGGTTGTGGGTGTTTTTGTGTTGGTGTGTGTGGTGGGTGTGTGTGTGTCTGGTGTGTATCGTATGTCTCGTGTTCTGTGTGTTGTTTGTCTGTCTCTTATGCGATCTATCTGGTTTCTCTGGTATGTGACTCTGTCTCTGGTTTTTCTGTGTGGTTTGTGTGTCTCTATCTATGCATCTGGTTCCGTTTCTGTGTGTGTGGTGTGTGTCTCTGTCTTGCTGTTCTGCCTCGTCTATGTGTTGTTTTTTTCCGTCCTGTTGATCTGTCTGTGTCTGTTTATCTCTTGTGTGTCTCTGTCTCGTTAGTATGTCTTGGTCTGTGGGATGCATGTATATATGCATCTGTCTGTCTGTCTGATTTCTCTTCTGTGGTTCTGTTTCTGTTCTGTGTGTGTGTCTGGGTACTCTGTGTGTGTGGCTGTGTGTGTGTGCTGGTTGTGTTGTGCGTGTGTTTGGGTGTGGTGTGTGTGTGTGTGTGTGTGTGGGTATCCTTTTCTTATATGTTTGCGTCTCGGTATACTGTCTCTCTCAGTGTCTCGTCTCTTTTCTCTCTGTCTCTCTCTGTCAGTCTGTCCTGTCCGTCTGTCTGTCTTGTCTGTCTGTCTTTCTCTCCTTCACCTATCTACCTCCCTCCCCCTCCCCCTATCTTTGTGGTGAAGCGTGTGTGTGTGTTGGGTGTGTGTGGTGTGTGTGGCATGTAGTGAGAGGCGAGGCGGTGACTGTTTCCTGAACTATTGGGGTGTGTGTGTGTTGTGTTCCTGTGTGTGTGTGGTGTGTTTTGTCTGCCTATCGTCTGTCGGTCTGTTGTCTGTCGGTTCTCTCCTCTATCTTCTCTTCCTCTCTCTCTCTCTCTCTTCTAGTGCATCGCGTTCCTTTCCCTCGCCCTTGCTACACTTGATTTGCGGTGTGTTTTTTTTATATGTGCATCTGGTTTTTGCTGTTGGTGTTGTTGTTGTTGTTGTCGCTGTTTTTGTTGTCTATTTTGTCCCGATGGCCTAGGTGGAAAAAAGAAACAAAAAAAAAAAAAAAAAAAAAAAAAAAAAAAAAAAAGAAACACAAAAAAAAAAGTATAAAAAAAAAAAAAAAAAAAAAAAAAAAAAAAAAAAAAAAAAAAAAAAAAACAAAAAAGCATTTTAAATGGCTTTATCCTCATTACCGTGGTTTAAAAATTGAGTTTCGGTTCGCCCCCCCTTCCCCCCCCTCTCTCTCTCCCTCTCTCGCTCTCTCTCTCTCTCCTCTCTCTTTCTATCTCTCTCTCTCTCTCAGCTATGCCCTCGGGGTCGAGGTGAGGTGAAAAAACAAGCAAGGCAAAAAAACAAGGGTGTATGCTTTCTTGTAGCCCACTGTTGTTCAAATTAATCTTAATGGCAATTAATTATTATATAATTAAGCGACAGAGGGATCCATGGGTGGGGGTGGGGGGAGAGAAAACAGAGGGAAGAAGAGGAAAGGAAATGTTCCCTGCTGCTGGTGGTCTTCTTTCTAAGCTTTTCGCTGATATTCTGATGATTGGTTATTCTCCAAGCAGTGCAGATACCTCTATGGTTTGCAAAATCAGTTGACACCATTGAAAGAAAAACGAATATAATATATATAAAATATTATATAGATAGGTGTAAAGTTAGCATTTGAAGGGTAAACAAAACTTGTTAAGAACTGGGTTTTTAGAAAAATGGTGGGGTGTAATTATCAAAATATGAAAAGGTTTTTTTGTGGTTGGAGATAGGAGTTATAAAGTGGCAAGCAGAACAAATACGTTTGGGATCTTGGGATGTTATTCACGACAAAATATGAAAATTGAGTAAGTGCTGGTTTTTGAGCTGGGTTTGAGAATCGAGGATGTGCAGAAGGGGAAACGAGGAAGGATTGAGGAATAATATTCGAGGCGCTACTTTATTGGACCAAAAAAAAAAAAAAAAAAAAAAAAAAAATAAAAAAAAAAAAAAAAAAAAAAAAAAAAAAAAAAAAAAAAAAAAAAAAAAAAAAAAAAACAAAAAAAAAAAACAACCAAAAAAAAAAAAAAAAAAAAAAACAAAAAAAAAACAAAAAAAAAAAAAAAAAACACTTCAGCGATGTTAATCATTTTGGAGGAAATTGTTTTATTAAAATTATTCGATTTCTAAGGTTACAGCCCTATTTAGACCATTTGCATCAGACAGGTAGGGGTGGGTTATGTTTTAGATAACAACCAAATTGAAAAAAAAAAAAAAAAATTTAGTTCCCTACGCAGTTAAAGTCGGATGTGGATCACGTAATGCAAATCAAATAAGATGGTTTTTTTTTTTTTGGTATGGCGAAGTGTGGACGAACTACCCTCTTTGTATGGTAACTTATGTTTTCGATGTTGTATTCAATATGGATGAATGAATTAGTAGTAAGATTGACAATTAGGGTTAGTAAGCCCTACAATAACACGACTTACTTTGTGCCCTGCAGGCGTGCGTTTAATGGAAATGCTCCATCATACTGCACCATGACAGTGAAAAAAAAATTTAACTGGGAGGGCACCTCCTGTATATAATAAGAAATTGGTTGGCATAGTTTTTGGTTTGTCCACAAGGAAGTCGGTGTTGATTATTAAGCAAAAGAGATTTTATTTATGATTCAAGGACCATTAATTTTTACTTATAAAACAAAATGGCATGCTGGCATTATTGGGGGAAAGTGCTTAAATAAATAAATCCTAAACATACGACCCTGGTTTTCTCTATTTGTAAAAGAAGTGAGTGAAATATCTTTATTAAAATTATATTGCATGGGTACTTAATTCGTGGGTCCATTTGTGGGCAAGTTATATGTATGGGAAGGAGGTTTGCGGGAGTGAGTTTTTAACATTACAATGGAAAATGAAGTCTTTGCATAATTTGTTTCTTTTTTTTTGTGTTTTTAAGTCGTTCGATTGTTGCAGAAGAGGAAAGAGAGATGTTTGATAGATATGACTCGGGGGATTACCCCGTCAAACGGGGGACTTTTGCTGTAGTGGCAATAACATTGTTCGTGTCAATGTCAGTCTTCTCTCTTCCGTCAGGGTGTCCAGTTTGGTCGTCTCTCTCTATTCCCTCTTCTCTCTCTATCTCTCTCTCTCGAGTGTGGTTTTGTGTTGTGTGTTGCGTGCTTGGTTGTGTGTTGGGTTTGGTGTGTGTGTGTGTTGTGTGTGTGTGTGTGTGTCGTGTTGTCCTGTGTGTGGCATTGTGTGTGTGCCACGAGCGCCGCCGCGGCGTGCAATTCGCAGAAGAATTAATATGATGCATACATCTCTATCCTCTCTCTCTCTCCTCCCTCCCTCCCCTCTCTCATCTCTCTCAAAACCCATGGGGGTCGGTGTGCGTTTTCGACCGATTCAAGGGAGTGGTGGGTACAATAGTCACAAAATAAACAAAAACTCCGTGTGTTGCCCTTGCTGTATAACAATTGGCAGCGCGTTGTTTGTGTGTTTGGTTGTGTGTGTTTGTGTTGTGTTTTTTTACGACACCAATTGGGTGATTCAGCCTGCTTCTGTGGTTACTATGTCAGAATCTATTGTTTTTTTTTGCGTTATAACGATACCTGATGTAACGACAGCAGTTTTAAAAAAAATCATCAACAAGATTTTTTGACGGTGATAACATGTTGTACTCTTTGATGTTGGGCAGGCATGTCTTCCACAAAAAATGTGATTTTATTTGTGAATGACCAGTTTCTTCTGTTTAGTACGGTTGGGATATCCGCTCAATAGTACCGTCAGCACTATGTCTCTCGTCACCTCATAAACTGATAATCTGAGAAGTCAAAGTACATTCAATTCATCAATGTATTTGATTATTTATTTATTTATTAATTATTATTATTTTTTTGAAAATCTTGAAAGATTGAATATAGATCATCACCACTCATTCGTCTTGCTTGGTTAATGTGATCCAAGCTGTCTCTATGCGAATGATTGTGAACACCTTGTATTCATGTTATTATTTACTCTTTTTGTTATTTCTAGTACAGCTATCTTTTTTCTTTCTTTCTTTTTTTTTTTTTTTTTTTTGATACCAAACTGTATTTCCAAATTGCAAAAAAACATTTTCCAGAAATGTCTCCTTGTCTAAGGGACGAAAAGCTTCTTTGCTGATAAACTGGCAAGAGATGCAGTTGTATTTTATCGTCTGCTTTAAATTAACTGCTTGTGGGGAGATCACTCCGTCTCCCGTTGCTTTGCGCGTTGATCAATTTGTCACCGAACTGAAGGCATGCAGGGTTCGAGTCCCATCACTGACTGGCCAGAGAGGCCCTTCAGTGATCAGTTTGTGGGACACGCTAGCCCCCTAGTCAGGCTCTGTCAGCCGTTCTGAGGTATTAAGAGATAGGACCTGCAGGCGGTCGAGTTCTATCCACGTAACTGCCAGCCAGGCTCTGTCAGCCGTGCTGAGGTATTAAGAGACAGGACCTGCAGGTGGTCGAGTTTTATCCACTAGAATAAATGGCTTTTTTGAGAGTGAGTGCTGCTGCTTACATTTCCTTATCAACCATGCAGATGTTTGCATCTCTCGGACCTGTCCGACACTGTCATAAAGGAATCACCCACTAAAGTCACATCCTTACCCTTGTAACAACATCCTCATCCACATGGGTCATAGGCCCACTGTACAGAGAGCTGTGAATGTGAAGGAAAAGGTTTTATCTGTAATATGAACGCAGTCAGCTGGATGGCGTGGAGTGGTAGGGAGAACAGGGCAAGACAGACATAGAGGCAAGTTCAGGAACCAAGGGACAAACAACAGCAACACCAGCCGAGAGAACGCAAAGGGAACGAAGGAGAGTTCTTCCCTTTCTATTTTCGAAAACTTCCTCTGATTTCCCTCTCCTTTATAAACTGCCCTTAATTTCAATTTTCATTTCCTCTCATACAACAACAATTACGAAAGGATAATGCTTCTGGAACATGTATTCACAGCAGCAGCGCATTTGGTCTTGTCAATTCCATGTGGGCATTGTACATTGTAGTCTGTCAGTGTCACATACTGTATGCTGCATGTGTGTACTTGATACGATAATCTCTCTCTCTCTCTCTTGTATGTATAATAATCTCATTGGTAAACTACCGCTGTTTTGCATTGACTTGAATCAATGAAACATATATACAAAACTATGGACGCTAACTTTCATTCTAATCTAGTCAACCCTACATTATGTGCTTTCATGCTTTTATGTGGATTTGAGACATTCTGATTCTTTTATGTAAATTCACTTTCTTTGTTCTTCCTCGGCGTACCCACCATCTCATGTTTGTTACATATCTTTTGTATTTCTCTGTGACTGTGAATGAAACAACTTTTTCGCGAGTTAGTACCATATCTCTTCCCATTGCGATAATGAATATAAAACAGCATGAAACTTTTTATTATTATTATTATTATATTTTTTTTTTATAGAGAATGGGTAGCAGGCATTTTACTCTTTTCACATGAATGGATTATGCCTGAGCGATAAATTCGTCTTTGAAAAATTGGGGCAAAACACAACTGGTTTTCCTCCTCGTTTACTCGTGGACATGAGCTTTGGATACGATTTTCAATTAGAAAATATTCGATGAAGACGGACTATTGGATGATAATTATCATACATTTTCAACTGTATTTATCATGGAAATGGGGTTATTAACAAGATTTCAGTCAGGAAGTTTGAATTTCGTGTAATGACAATTTAACGCAAAACTCCAACATTGACAAAGAGAGGGACGAAGACGGCGACTGTTCAAGGGAGGTCAGCATCGTCAGACATTTTCGTAAAGTGGCAGGCTCGAGGGGAAAATATCCTAGGCATGCAATATATGAAATGAGAGCTCACGGACTTTTTTTAATGTACGATTTTTTTTTCTCTTTTTTCTTTTTTTTTTTTTTTAAATAAAAATTCTACAGTTATTCTTATACCTTGAGCGAAATCTACAAAATTCAAGGTTTGACAGGTGGAGGATAAAAAATAATGCTAAATTCAAAATTGTGCAAAATATCAGTTTAGAGAGAAAATAAGGGCTTTTCTGTGTAGCATAGTTGTAATGAATACAATACATACACTTTTGTGACTCCTGTGGCGTATGTATAAAGATACAGGTTCTGAGACATTCCCATCTGAAAGAGTTTACACAACATATCAAGATTCATCATTCCAGGGAGGTGAGGGGGAAGGTAACTCTCGAGAAAAAATATCATCTGCTAAGGGTCACCAAGAAATAATTATGTTGCACATTGATTATCAGCACCCGTTAGACAAGAGCGTGTCATGACTCAAATGCTCATTTGATGGGGGGGGGGGGGGTGGGGTGGGGGGGGGGGGGGGGGGGGGGGGGGGGGGGGGACTTCTGACAAATCTCTGCTTTGCACTAATTAGTAGCCTAGCGGTACCAAGACATCAATTGGCTGTAAACAACATGTGAACATTCTACGTTAGAATTTAGTTTGGCTATGATAAAATGTGAACATTTCATGTTAGAATTCAGTGACAAAGGTTTGATATTATCAGGCAACACTATGGGAACACTCTCTACGTTAGGAATGTGTTCAGTTGCTGTAGGCCCAGTCATATCACCAGGCATCAGGAACACTCTACGTTAGGAATGTGTGGGTAACAATCATCTATGGGACCTCTAGGAATGTGTGTTCAGTTGCTATAGGTCCACAGGAGGACCCTGGAGTTCGTGCAGTTCACACTAGGAAACGATCAATAATGCGGGTGACATATAGTTTACATAGTTCAACACTAGGAAACGATCAATAATGCCGATGACAGATAGTCCATATAGTTTCAACACTAGGAAATGATCAATAATGCGGATGACAAATAGTTCACATAGTTCAACACTAGGAAATGATCAATAATGCGGATGACATATAGTTCAACACTAGGAAATGATCAATAATGTGGACGACAGATAGTTTCAACACTAGGAAATGATCAATAGTGCGGATGACAGATAGTTCACGCAGTTCAACTCTAGGAAACAATCAATAATAATGCGGATGACATATAAGTTTTAGGATTTTATCGCCACAGGTTGGGCTCACACCACAAATGCAGCATCTTTTTATTTATTTTATTATATTTCATTTTATTTCATATCATTTCAATCAGGAGCATTTTTTTCTAGCTTTTTTTTTTTTTGTGACTAAAAAAAAAAAAAATGCACGAAGAGCATTCTTCTTCCTCTTCTTTAGTTTGCTACTTGCTTTGTTTTCTTTTCTTTTCTTTTTCAACGTTGATTCAAGAAAACTGATAAAATTGGTCAGATACTTCATAGTCCTAAGTGACTTAATACGCTGTTGTTTATATTTACGGCAGGGAACAGTAAATAATAAACAACAAACAGTAAATAAAAACCAATCAACAAGTACGGTAACTCTTGCTCCCACAGAGTTTACAGGTCAATGAAAGACTTCGAGGTCTACTGATTTTTTTTTTTTTCCTCTCAGAAAAGATCGTTACACGTACAGCACTGGGGGAGGTGTGTGTGTGTGTGTGTGTGTGGTGTGTGTGTGTGGTGTGTGGGGAGGGGGGGGGGGGGGGATTTTGACTGTAGACCGGGGTAGGTAGGTTGGGAGGGGGGTGTCCCTCATTTACACACACACACACACACACACACACCGGTTGCAAACAATCACGTGGGCTCGCAGTCATGTGACTGAAACTGAATGTTACCTAACCGAAGTTGCGAAGGAGAACGAACACACAGTCTTTTTCTGTGGAAAATGTTGACAATGTCCACCATGTTTGCAAGGATCATGATTGTGTTTTGCTGCATGTATGCGTGCCTGGCTCATCTGTGCATGCTGAAATCCTTCCCAACGGACTCCTTTGAAGAATATCAACAAACCAGGTAAGCTTTGCTCACACTACAAAAGTTTGTCGTCTGCTGCGAGTGCACCCACGTTGCTAACAATTTTTTTGTTCTTCCAGTTTCGGCGACGTGTGACCGTGATGTAAATCCGATAAAATGTTGCTGAAAAAATGAACGCTGGAAGACATACCAGACTGTGGATAGATCTGAACGAAAGGAACATTGTTGATTACATTGTAGTGATATATAGGATAATCGTCTCTGCACACACACACGAGCGGACGTGTGTCCCGCTGGAGAAGTATTCGCTAACGACAAGCAAATTATCTTCGACAGTACAACATCTAGGCGCATAAGAGGCAGGTCTTTCAAATCATTGTTGATGCACGAATATTGCCGTGCAGACAGAGCCAGTGGCAGACCTGTGTGCTATGATCTCCAGTCCCACAGACACAGCGTCGCCCGTCTCTACGACAGAACAGCCATTGACAGAGATGAAGGCACTGAGCGCATAGTGAGGTCCGACTCCACGGTTAGAGGTTTTGGCCCAGAATGCTAAAACGTCTTTATCACACTCAAAGCTGCACCCGCCTTTTGTCATCAGATCAGCCCAGTACCAAAAAAGATTCATCACACAGTCCAGCCCTTGACCCATACCATAGCTGACTCTGAGGGCAGGTCTCATATCCAGAGCAGTCCTTGACCCATACATACCTGACTCTGAGGCAGGTCTCATGTCCAGTCCTTGACCCCATACCATACCTGACTCTGAGACAGGTCTCGTGTTCAGTCCTTGACCCATACCATCCTGACTCTGAGGCAGGTCTCATGTCCAGTCCTTTGACCCATACCATATCACTCTCAGGTCTCGTGTTCGTTTCTTTTTCTGTGCTAGCACGATACACATTAACCCGTCATTTTCCTGTGGTATGCTGGAGTTTTTCCACTCCAAATTCCTCATGCCCCCCTTACCATGGCGTAGAAATACAAGGAGTCCACAAGTCATGCATCATTCTGCTATTTTTTGCTGACCTGTGGCATTGAACTAATTTACTGATCACAAATTCCAGGATGAAATCTTTTTTTTTTTCACCATCAGATATCTCGTTTACGACGGGTGACCAAGAAGTATACACTGTTAGCACCCCGCTACATAACAAATATGATAGTTATGACAGTTATGAAGTTGTAACAACAGTTATAATGATGATAATGACAAAAATATTAGAAGTAGTAATAGTAATATAATAATCATACTGGCGATAATGGTGATGATGATGGTGACGTTACACTAATCAAAGTAGTAAGAATAATGATTTTTTTTTTTCTTAATGAAGGTGGTGATGATGATGATAGTACTGATAATGATATGATGGCTGCAATACTGACCGGTAATGATGATAAATGTAAATTGGTTGTAAAATAGTTGGTAGAAAGATATAGAGATGGTCAGTGAGTAAAAGTTCACAGTGCTACTGGAGCAGGGAGAGGGTGGTGAGGATACATATATAATGTTAATGGTAATGGTAACAGTAGCTGAAAATGGTCAGGGATGATCAGTTAGTAGAATGCTGACAGCATTATTGGTGCAGAGAAGACAGGGAGGGGTAAAAAAAAAAAAAAGGGGGGGGGGGGGGGGGGGGGGGGGGGGCACATACCTACACCTACATACACATTGTTATCATTATTATTATAATTATTATCACTATTAA
>JADBJO010021538.1:15000-29365 GCA_016801955.1 Conus betulinus
ACGAGTATTTGTGTGTTGTTGTTGTTGCTGCTGTTGTTGTTGTTGTTCTTCAGTATAACGTCTTCCCACTTAATGTGATTACAGACAGCGTGTGTGTGTGTGGTGTGTGTGTGTGTGTGTGTGTGTGTGTGTGTGTGTGTGCGTGTGTGTGTGTGTTTGTGTGTGTTGTGCGTTGTGTGTGTGTGTGTGTGTGTGTGTGTGTGTGTGTGTGACTACAGTGGAGGGTCCAGCTTCACCGTGGTGTTCCAGAAGAACCTGGATCACTTCAACCCAGTCTCTCCTGTGAGTACGCCCAGTATTTTAATTTTCTTTTTTTTTAGATATTTATTTCTTTTTGGTCCCTCTTGGCACTTCTTCCGTGCATCTCTCTCCTGACCCACTTCCTCAGTCTCTCCCTCACTCCCCCCCCCCCCCCCCTCTTCCATCCACTGTATTTCTGACTCTTGGCTTTCTGAGTCTGACTTTAAACTCTAAAGCCTGTGATGGACTGCCATGACCCTTGTCTCTCAGACATGAACACTTCAGTCTGCAATATCATGCTTTTACTAGGACTATGACTCTGCGTGTGTGTGTGTATGTGTGTGTGTGTGTGTGTGTGGTGTGTGTGTGTGTGTTGTGTGTGTGTGTGTGTACGCATGTGTGTGTGTACGCATGTGTGTGTGTGTTTTAGTGTTTGGGCATTGGTGCGGGTGAGTTTGTGTTTTTTATGTATGTTTTTATAATCTATGTAATGCTTTTATGTCTTATGGATTTAATGTTTATTTCATGAGTGTATGCATGTATGTGTGTGTGTGTGTGTGTGTGTGTGTGTGTGTGTGTGTGTGTGTGTGTGTGTGTGTGTGTGTGCAGGGTGTATGTGTGGGGGGTGGGGAGGGGGTGTGTGAGTGTTGATGCATGCATGTACAAATACATGTACTAACACAGGCTTTTATGTAACGATTTATAATGTATCTTTGTAAGGTCTTCTGTACTTGCAAAATGATGTGGAGCAGAAGAAAGATTTCCGATGGACAATAAAGTTGATTGAATTGAATTGAATTAAATTGAATTGAATTGCTCACTTTCCCCTCTTACTGATTCCCCCACCCCACCCCACCCCACCCCACCCCACCCTCCAAAATCTTCGCTGCTCTGGGATGGTTTTTTTTGTTTTGTTTTCCTCAGATAATCGTGTTTAAAATTCCACCCCCACCCCACACCCCACTCCCCAGCCAGCCCACCCTCCAAACCTTCCCTGCTCTGGGATGCTTTTTATAATCATGATTCAAATCCCCCCCCCCCCCCCCCCCCCCCCCCCCACACTCCCTCCGCTGCCCCCCCCCCCCCCGCCCCGCCACCCCCCGCCCCCACACACACACGCACACCCACTCTCCAGCCAGCGCACCCTCCAAATTTTCCTTGCTCTGGGGGTTGTTTTTTTTTTTTTATAATCATGATTAAAATCCCCCCCCCCCTCCCTCAAATCCCTCACCCTCCACCCCCCAAAATCCCTCACCCTCCCCCCCCCCCCCCCCCCACCTCCACCCTCCTCTCCCGTCCTTTTGACCTCTGCACCTTCCCTGCTTCCTTCCCCTTCCCCTGCCTTTCAACTCCTCGCTCTGTCTGTCTCTTTCTTTCTCCCTCTTTCTCTAGAGGTCTCTCCCGCTTGCTGTCTCTCTCGCTCTGTGCCCTTGTCTCTCTGTCTCTCTCTCCTCCTCCTCTCTCTCTCTTTCTCTCTCTTTTGCTCTCTCTCTTTCTGTCTGTCTGCCTGTTGTCTCTTTGTCTGTTTCTCTCTGTCTGTCTCTGCCTCTCTCTCACTCTCTCTCTGTCTCTCTCTGTGTCTCTCTCCCTTCTCTCTTTCTCTCTCTCTCTCTCTCACTCTCTATCTCTCTGTCTCTCTCTCTTTCTCTCTCTCTGTCTCTCTCTTTCCCTCTCTCTCTCTCTCACTCTCTGTCTCTCTCTCTCTCTCTTTCTCTCTCTCTCTGTCTCTCTCTGTGTCTGTCTCTGTCTTTCTCTGTCTGTCTGTCTGTCTGTCTGTCTGTCTCTCTCTCTCTGTTCAAACACGCTACACACCAGGGCCACATGATGTCCAGAGACTGTCTTGCTCATACTCAGGGGAACTGGTCAGTGTCCATCGCCGAGAACCAGATGGCCGAGTTCCGTGAGCTCTACCACGTTCCAGACACCAGCACTCCGTCCTTGACTCTCTACACCGCCACCATCACCCTCCCCAAGGTCGGCAACAAGTGAGTGTGATGCAGGTCAGAGTTCAGGGTCACAGCCAAGGTCAAGTGTTAAAGGGCATAAGTTTGAACCCATGAAAATCGCCCTGGTTCCATTGGGAAGAAAAAAAAAAACTGTTTTGAATGTGTAAAAGATGATTTGATCCTGGAATTATTTTTCTTGGGGGGTGGGGGGTGTCAGTAAATTAGTTCAAGGCCATATGTCAGCAAAAAAAAAAAAAAAAAAAAAAAAAAAAAAAAAAAAAAAGAAAAAAAAATAGCAGAATGATGCATGAGTTGTGGGACTCCTTGTATTTCTACGCCAATGGCGGGCGCTGTAGGATTTGGGGGAGTGACATGTGCATGGCAGACGACAGGAAGATGGGGGGGGAGTGAAATGTGTATGGCAGACGACAGGAAGATGGGGAGTGAAATGTGTATGGCAGACGACAGGAAAATGGGGAGTGAAATGTGTATGGCAGACGACAGGAAAATGGGGAGTGAAATGTGTATGGCAGACGACAGGAAAATGAAGGGTTATGTGGATCGTGCTGGCGTAGAACAAGGAACGGACATGACACCTGCCTAGGGAGTCAGGTATGGTATGGGTCAAGGACTGGACATGAGACCTGCTCAGAGTCAGGTATGGTATGGGTCAAGGACTGGACTGAGAATATTCAACTCCAGTGTACAATCAGTGCTACTCTACGGGCCAGAGACTTGGCGAGTCACCACCAACACCTCCGCGAAAATCCAAACCTTCATCAACAAATGTCTCCGGCAGATCCTCCACTTGCGATGGTTCGACAGAGTGCCAAACACCGACCTGTGGACGAGGGCAAACCGACAGCCAATGGACGTACCAGGCCAGGAAGAGAAAGCGGCGATGGGGAGGCTACACACTGCGGAAGAAGCCCTCTAAGATCACCAGGCAGGCGCTCGAGTGGAAGCCGCAGGGTAAGAGGAAGCGAGGGCGCCCAAAACAGACCTGGAGGAGGGGCTTGCTAAACGAGCTGCGAGCCTCCGGCCTGACCTGAGGGGAGATCAAGACCTGTGCCAGGGACAGACAGAGGTGGAAGGTTGCTGTTGAGGCCGTATGCTCCTCAAGGGGTGAAGAGGACTAAGTCAAGTGAGTCCAGTCAGCCACTGGCTATTCTTCTGAGAAAAGCCAGGGGCCGCCAAGAGTGTAATGGAGAGTATCGAACGGTTTGGGCCTAAACTGTAACGGTGGACTGGGACCTGAGTGGCCGCGGCCCACAATGACTGGCTGCCTTCCTTTGTTCAGACAAAGGGGTTGTGGTCAGCGCCTTAACAATGAAGACTTTGCCCATTCGTGGTGGAATGTGGTTGTCTTTTTGATTGGATGGGTGTGTGTGTGTGTGTGTGGGGGGGGGGGGGGGGGGGGGGGGGGGGGCGAGGGGGGAGGGGGCGTTGAGAGGGGGAGGGGGATGTCGGGGGAGGTTTTACCATAATATGTGTGTATAATGGGTCGCAGTGCTTTTTTTTCCTTTTTTTTTTTTCCCCTTTTTTTTTTGCCTTTGTGTACACTCAGGGATGCACCACTTGTTAAAGAAAAAGCATTCTTGACAAAAATCCCCCCCCCTCCCCCCCCCAAAAAAAAGTTCATTTCAAAAAAGCAGTGATATGTTGTCATGATACTGTTCTGCTCAATGCACAATGTCAAAGACCTAGTGATAGGTTGTCATCACTGTTCTGCTCAATGCTCAGTGTCAGAGACCTAGTGATAGGTTGTCATCACTGTTCTACTCACAGACCTATGTGTGATAGGTCGTCGCCACTGTTCTACTCACAGACCTATGTGTGATAGGTCGTCGCCACTGTTCTACTCACAGACCTATGTGTGATAGGTCGTCACCACTGTTCTACACAGACCTATGTGTGATAGGTCGTCACCACTGTTCTACACAGACCTATGTGTGATAGGTCGTCACCACTGTTTTTTGATAGGTCGTCGCCACTGTTCTACTCACAGACCTATGTGTGATAGGTCGACAGCACTGTTCTACACAGACCTGTGTGTGATAGGTCGTCAGCACTGTTCTTTGATAGGTCGTCGCCACTGTTCTACACACAGACCTATGTGTGATAGATCGTCGCCACTGTTCTACACGCAGACCTATGTGTGATAGGTCGTCAGCACTGTTCTACACACAGACCTATGTGTGATAGGTCGTCAGCACTGTTCTACACACAGACCTATGTGTGATATGTCGTCAGCACTGTTCTACACACAGACCTATGTGTGATAGGTCGTCACCACTGTTCTACACACAGACATATGTGTGATAGGTCGTCACCACTGTTCTACACACAGACCTATGTGTGATAGATCGTCGCCACTGTTCTACACACAGACCTATGTGTGATAGATCGTCGCCACTGTTCTACACAGACCTATGTGTGATAGGTCGTCAGCACTCTGTTCTAACACAGACCTATGTGTGGTAGGCCGTCATCACTGTTCTACACAGATCTATGTGTGATAGGTCGTCACCAGTCTGTTCTCCACACAGACCTCTGTCCCATCTTTCCCTTGCCCCAGCAGACCTTGCTCCTGCCCCATGCAGGCACTGGCCCGTCTGCAGGAGAAAGCCAATGATGGGGGGAAACTCCCAGTGCGTGGACGACATTCGTCCACTGTCCCCTCAGCTGGCGAGGGCAAGGCGGCGAACACTGAAGACGTCACCTGTCGAGGTGGTGTTCAGTGGCGCCCGTTCTGATCCAACATACGCAGGACACCACCTACTAAGCCCCATACTGACGACAATAATCGCTTGGTCGCGTGAGTGAGCTCTCCCTCTGGAGGCTCAGCTGGGTGAGGCAACCCGGGGGGCCTGCCGGGTGGTGTACCACACACAGGTTGGATCACAACAGGCCTGCTGGGTGGTGTCTGAATCACGACAGGCCTGCTGGGTGGTGTCTGAATCACGACAGGCCTGCTGGGTGGTGTCCCGAATCACAACAGGCCTGCTGGGTGGTGTTCTGAATCACAACAGGCCTGCTGGGTGGTGTCTGAAGCACGACAGGCCTGCTGGGTGGTGTCTGAAGCACGACAGGCCTGCTGGGTGGTGTCTGAAGCACGACAGGCTGCTGGGTGGTGTCTGAAGCACGACAGGCCTCGCTGAAAACACCGCAGACAGTGACCACTGGTTAACTAACGTTTAGTTGTCACAGAACTTGGGGGGGGGGGGGGGGGGGTGAAGCATCTGTGTGCATGCATAGAGATGTCTGTGTGCCGGAGTGGGATGGAAGGGGGAGGGGGAGGGGAGGAGGGACCACGGTGGTGGTGGTGGTGGTGGTGGTGGTGGGATGGGGTGGGATACGGGTTTTTTTTTTTCTTTTTTCTCTGTAACTGTGTTCAGTGTGCCGCCAGAATTGTGTGAACCTGAATAATGTGCTCTCTCTCTCTCTCTCTCTTTTTTTTTTTTGTGTTTCAGGCCTGTGCCAATGGTTCTTCAGGTACAGTGCATACATGTCGCGTGCATGCGTGTGTGTGTGTGTGTGTGTGTGTGTGTGTGTGTGTGTGTGTGTGTGTGTGTGTGTGTGTGTGTGTGTGTGTACTTTAAGCGTGTGTGATCAAGTGTGTGTGTGAGTGTGTGCGTATTTTACTGTGTATGTGTGATGTTTGAGTATAAAAGAATGTGTGAATGTATGTGTTTGTGTGTGTTGTGTGTGTGTGTGTGTGTGTGTGTGTGTGTGTGTGTGTGTGTGTGTGTGTGTGTGTTCACAAAGCCACAACATAGTAAACCTATAAAGCCGGAACATAGTAAACCTACAAAGCCGCAACATAGTAAACCTACAAAGCCGCAACATAGTAAACCTACGAAGTCGGAACATAGTAAACCTACAAAGCCGGAACATAGTAAACCTACAAATCCAGAACATAGTAAACCTACAAAGCGGGAACATAGTAAACCTACAAAGCCAGAACATAGTAAACCTACAAAGCCGGAACATAGTAAACCTACAAAGCCAGAACATAGTAAACCAACATAGCCGGAACATAGTAAACCTACAAAGCCAGAACATAGTAAACTTACATAGCCGGAACATAGTAATCCTACAAAGCCGAACATAGTAATCCTACAAAGCCAGAACATAGTAATCCTACAAAGCCGGAACATAGTAAACGTACAAAGCCGGAACATAGTAAACGTACAAAGCGGGAACATAGTAAACCTACAAAGCCGGAACATAGTAAACCTACAAAGCGGGAACATAGTAAACCTACAAAGCCGGAACATAGTAACCTACAAAGCCGGAACATAGTAAACCTACAAAGCGGGAACATAGTAAACCTACAAAGCCGCAACGCAGTAAACCTACAAAGTGGGAACATAGTAAACCTACAAAGCCGGAACATAGTCATCCTATGAAGCCGCAACATAATCGTCCTAAAAAGCAAACATAGTAAGCCTACAAAGCTTCAACGTAGTAAGCCCACACGGCAGGAAATCATTAAAACTTTTATTACGCGGTTTGGTACTACTGTCAGTAGTTTGATTCTTAATGGTAGTAGGAGTTTTAGTAGTAGTGAACATTATTGTTATTCATATTATCGTTAGCATTATTGTTATCATTTTTACAGTTCACATGTATGATGAACTCTATTCCTTTTGTATTGTCTAAATTGTAACACATGTATGTACTTCTTTCATCTTGTATTACTATTTTCCCCATGTTCATTATTCTCGATTCCCATACGACATCAGCAGGAGCACTGTGGGATCAATGGAGGCCAAAATCAACAAGTACACAAGGGAACAGCCAGCTGTCCCACCAGGTTGTACTGACGTCGCACTCTGCTGCCGCCAAGCGAAGCTGAAGCTTCCTCCAAAACTCATCCTCGAGGAATTCAAAGTGGTTAAAGCAAGGTCACTAACCATGCTTGAGGACTCCGAAGACAGCGTGGTGAGATCGGTCTGGCCAAAGCTAAGGACTGGCAGAAAATGGAAGATTCGGGAGACAGTAGGCACGGCAAAGAAAAACCTCAAGGTCAAGGAAATAGCAGGCCACACAGACAGGGGCTGGGGTCAACAGAAATGAAATGACGGTGACAAGCAAAAGGAAATAGCAGGCCACACAGAAATGGCGGTGACAATCAAAAGGAAATAGCTGGCCACACAGACAGGGGCTGGGGTCGACAGAAATGAAATGGCAGTGACAAGCAAAAGGAAATAGCAGGCCACACAGACAGGGGCTGGGGTCGACAGAAATGAAATGGCGGTGACAAGCAAAAGGAAATGGCAGGCCACACACAGACAGGGGCTGGGGTCAACAACAGAAATGAAATGGTGGTGACAATCAAAAGGAAATAGCAGGCCACACAGACAGGGGCTGGGGTCGACAGAAATGAAATGACGGTGACAAGCAAAAGGAAATAGCAGGCCACACAGACAAGGGCTGGGGTCAACAGAAATGAAATGGTGGTGACAAGCAAAAGGGAATAGCAGGCCACACAGACAGGGGCTGGGGTCAACAACAGAAATGAAATGGTGGTGACAATCAAAAGGGAATAGCAGGCCACACAGACAGGGGCTGGGGTCAACAACAGAAATGAAATGGTGGTGACAATCAAAAGGGAATAGCAGGCCACACAGACAGGGGCTGGGGTCAACAGAAATGAAATGGCGGTGACAATCAAAAGGGAAAGCAGACAGAGACATGGCAACAGAGGAGTTGGAGAAGGCAGAGGACGCCAAGAGAATCCAGAAAGCAGTCCAGCAAGGCCAACAAGGACTGTGGACTACGTGGGAAAACGCACCGCTAAGAACTCTCACCTGGAATGATACACAGCGCATGGCACCTCTTACAGTCAGCTTTATACTCACATCTGTATATATG
The DNA here is from genome assembly GCA_016801955.1 of Conus betulinus. Classification (NCBI taxonomy): domain Eukaryota; kingdom Metazoa; phylum Mollusca; class Gastropoda; order Neogastropoda; family Conidae; genus Conus; species Conus betulinus. Next base: position 23,067 of record JADBJO010021538.1, read on the forward strand.
GCCTCCTGCCCTCGACTTCGAACCTGCTCAAATGGGGGAAATCAGATGATGCCACGTGTCCACACTGTGGATCATGTCCTGAGTTGAGGCAAAGCAGCGCTAACCCAGGGAAGATACACATGGAGGCACCACCAAGTGCTCAAGGAGATCCCACATGCGGTTATCTCTGCTGGAAGAAAATCTCTACGCCACCAGACGCTCCAGCAGCAACATTCTAAACAGCAGCAGGCTGGAACAGCTGTGACATCAAGAACATGGAAGCAGGATTTACTGGATGGAGCAGACTGGGAATGCACAGTGGACCTTCCAGACTGGGGAGAACCCATCCGGCGACCATCAGGGAAAAGTGGGGTGAGAGCGAATGTTGTTCTCCACTCAGGTTCATCAAAACAAATGATTCTGATTGAACTCACTGTAGCATTTTGAAAGCAGAATGGAGCAAGCGCACCTCTACGAAGCAGAGAAGTATGCCAGTCTAGCAAGCTGTTAAAAGGGATCTGGTTTTCCAGGCCCGGATCCTCGCCACAGAAGTTTGGAGCGAGGGGATATGTAGGCTCATCAGCCTATGACCTCATGAAACAGCTCGAGATTTCAGGTCAGCAGAGGACCAGAACCATGAAGGCAATGGCAGAGGCAGCTGAAAAGAGTTCCAGCTGGATGTGGTCGAGGAGGAGCAACAGTGACCTTCATAAGGCTTCAATTTCCCAGCTTAGAACAGGTGTCCCGTTAGCAGTGGGGTCGGACATCCGTCTGAAAAGGCACGCCTTAAGACGCCTACCTATCCAAAAGTTGCGGGTTCGAAATCCCGGCTGCTCCCAGAAAAAAAGTTGGCAGTAGAAGGGCATCTTGGAGTCATGACCTGGATGCGGCCCGGCCCTCACAGTGTGGAAGGAGTTCAGGGCTGAAACACTTGTCTGAGGGGGAATTCTTCTCTGAAGACCTGCTGCTGTCAGATTCTCCAGAGAGTTCTTCCGACTTATTATTCTTATTATAATGTTTTGATATTATTATTATCTTTATTATTATTATTGTCATTGTTGCTATTATCATCATTATCATCATCATTATCATTATTGTTGTTTTGTTGCTATTGTTATTAGAATTATTGCTATTATCATCACCATTATCATTAGTAGTCGTTGTACTAGTTTAACAATATTTTTTTTTTTTTTAGATTCTCTCTTGCTGTCTTTTCCCGCTTTGTATATAACTACTATGATGATGATGATGATGATGATGATGATGATGATGATGATGATGATGATGATGACGATGATGATGATGATGATGACGACGATGATGATGATGATGATGATGATGATGATGATGATGATGATCATGCTTATGATTCATTAGTGGGATTAACAGTCATGTCATCATCACCATCCACTTAGGGCTGATGGTACAGCTGTCTACCCATGTAAGTCCAGCGTTGATTTAGTCCTGTTCGTTTAAGCTGTGGACTGATGTTGTATTGGCGCGGGATGGTTCACTGTGCATCATTGGGTCGTGTCCATTCTCTTCCTCACAGACGCGATACTTCACCAACAACCCCAACGCTCCCCCCGTTTTCTACCAGTGCGCTGACATCCTCGTCCGTTGAGAGGACCGACCGTTGAGCGCAGACGTTGGGAGCCCCCCGCGGTCTGCCTGGTGTGTGACGTCAGCGCCCCACCCCCCCCCCCCCCACCCCACCCCCGGGAAGGGAGGCAGTGTCTTCTCCGCTTCATCCTGCTTTCAGACTTGTTGTGTGTTCCATAATGATTGTGTGTGTGTGTGTGTGTGTGTGTGTGTGTGTGTGTGTGTGTGGTGTGTGTGTGTGTGTGTGTGTGTTGAAGTGTGTTTGTGTTGTGTGCGTGTGTGTGTGTGTGTGTGTGTGTGTGTGCGCGCGTGCGTGCGCGCGCCTGTATGTGTGTGTGTGTGTGTGTGTGCGTGTGTGTGTGTGTGTGTGTGTGTGTGTGTGTGTGTGTGTGTGTGTGTGTGTGCGTGCATGAATGTGTGTGTGTGTGTGTGTGTGTGTGTGTGTGTGTGTGTGAGAGAGAGAGAGCTCCGTATGATCTTCCATGCGTCTTCAACGGCACCACCCCTCGCCGCTCATCCCCACCCTCCACCCCCACCCCCAGCCCTCCATGTCTGTCCAGATGATGCTGCAGATGAAGATGATGCTTCCTTTCTGATCTGACACTATGTAACAGGCCTATACTCCATGCTTACTTTCCTCACGTATCCGTGTTAAATTGTGGATGTAACCGTTATCCTGTGAAAGAAAGGTTCATCCCATATGCCCAAAGGAAGACTTGATCTGTAACTTACGTAAAAGAGTTTTTGATTAGATAGTGAATGTTTTATTCTTAAATCTGTGTCTTATGAATTAAACTTTTATCTCCCGAAAAAGTGAATCATTTATCTTTTAAACAGTGCAAGTTTCTGTCTGAAACTCCAGTCATTCTTTCTGTATTCAAGTAATGCAAGTTTAGGTCTTTAAAAGAACGGCCAGTGGGTCTTTTAAGCAAAGAACGTTTCATTCTGAAAACAAAAAACAAACAAACAAACAAACAAAAATGAGTCGGACTTGATCTGTTGCCCGCAGAAAAATTTTGTTTTAAAATGTGACCCAGTTTACTCTGAAGTGATGCAGATGCCCTTGACAATGTTACAGACATCTTTCTGTATTCAAGTAATGCAAGTTAGGTCTTAAAAGAACGGCCAGTGGGTCTTTTAAGCAAAGAAACGTTTCATTCTGAAAAAAAAAAAAAAAACAAACAAACAAACAAAAATGAGTCGGACTTTATCTGTTGCCCGCAGAAAAATTTTGTTTTAAAATGTGACCCAGTTTACTCTGAAGTGATTCAGAACAAGGAATTCCAGTTTCATTGTACTTGTATCAGACCTTAATGTGGACTGTTCTTGTCGGGGAACTATGTGGACTGCTCTTGTCAGGGAACTGTATGTCAGGGAACTATGTGGACTGCTCTTGTCGGGGAGCTATGTGTCGGGGAACTATGTGTCAGGGAACTATGTGGACTGCTCTTGTCAGGGAACTATGTGTCAGGGAACTATGTGGACTGCTCTTGTCGGGGAACTATATGTCGGGGAACCATGTGGACTGCTCTTGTCGGGGAACTCTGTGTCGGGGGAACTATGTAGACTGGTCTTGTCGGAGAACTGTATGGACTGCTCTTGTTGGGGAACTATGTAAACTGCTCTTGTCGGGGAACTGTTTGGACTGGTCTTGTTGGGGAACTATGAGCAAGAAAAGGAATGAAGATAGTTCCCCATTTGCGGTCAAGCAACCACAGAGCGGGTTGGGGGGGGGGGGGGGGGGGGGGACATGGGAAGTGCGCGCGCGCGACAGACAGAGAGAGAATCGATGAGTTGTTTTGTGGTCAGACACCACATCAACGCAACCTTCCTCTGTCAGGATTCTGAATGGTTGTCGGTTGTAGCGTAGTGCGTTTCATTGCTCTGTGTGTGTGTGTGTGTGTGTGTGTGTGTGTGTGTGTGTGTGTGTGTGTGTGTGTGTGGTTGCTTTGCGTCGTGTTGCCCTGCATGTTATGCACAAAGCTTTTTGATCGACAATTCTGAAATGTTCTGGAATCTCCTGTATTAAGCACTCATTTCCAAAATCTTGAATCTGATGACCAAAAAAAAAAAATAAATAAATAAACATTCAGAATTTCAGGTTTAAAAGTGTGGAGGTTTGTGTGGATGGTGTGTGTGTGTGGGGAGGGGGGGGGGGGGACAGGGGGGGGGAGGGGGGGGGGGGGGGGGGGGAGGTGGTTATTTTCTTTCTGTTTTTACTCGTTTATTTGTATTTTTTGTTCCTTAAATCAGCTGATACAATAGAGTAAGACAAAACCGTGTGGAGATCATTTGTGGAAAGGGCGGATGAAATGCTAGAAACTAAAACTGTTTGAGCATAATTTTTTTTTTGAAACGTATATATATATAAAAAAAAAAAAACAGTGCGTAATACAGCCATCGGAGAATATGTGAAAGCTATTGAAGAATGCAAGTGAAAGCTATTGGAGACTATTTTTTAGGTATCTATGAAACAGTGAAAGCTTTTGGAGAATGTTTTAAGGTATCTATGAAACGGTGAAAACCATGGAGAATATTTGTAGGTATCTATGAAACAGTGTGCAATAAAACCATAGGAGAATATTTGTAGGTACCTATGAAACAGTGTGCAAATAAAAACCATAGGAGAATATTTGTAGGTATCTATGAAACAGTGTGCAATAAAACCATAGGAGAATATTTGTAGGTATCTATGAACAGTGTGCAATAAAGCCGTTTGGGAATATTTTTGATATATATATATATATATATATATATATATATATATATATATATATATATATATATATATGTTACGCTTGATGCGGATAATCGCCTAATGTCAACATTATGCAAGTAATTTGCCTAATGTGACCATTAGGCGAGCAATTTGCACAATGTTTACAATAGGCAAATTACTTGCATAATGTTCACATTAAGCAAGACTTTCACATTAGGCAATGGCGTTTTGTCTGATGTGAAGAGAATGAAGAACCGCGGTCGCTGGAGTGGAAAGCAAGGAAACGAACCACTCAGCTATGCTGACCTCTTACTGAGCATTGAGCATGGCTTGTAGTAACAGAGGCAGACTGTTACTTTATCCTCTTTGTTATAATCACAACTCACAACTTTTTTCCACACCTTTTATAACAGAGGAACTGAGTTCTGACCATGATTTTAGTTTTAGCATTTGATTCAGGACTTTTCCACTTGAGTATTTAGTGTCAGAGGAAAAACATCTGATTGAAAAAGCATTTGAGCATTCAGTGTCAGAGGAAAAACATCTGACTGAAAGCATTTGAGCATTCAGTGTCAGAGGAAAAACATCTGATTGAAAGCATTTGAGCATTCAGTGTCAGAGGAAAAACATCTGACTGAAAGCATTTGAGCATTCAGTGTCAGAGGAAAAAACATCTGATTGAAAGCATTTGAGCATCCACTGTCAGGAGAAAAAACATCTGATTGAAAACATTTGACCATTCAGTGTCAGAGGAAAAACATCGCTTTGTCATTTCAGAGAAAACACAACAACAGAAGGCTTGATTTCTTTGAAGGTAAATCTCTCTCTTTCTTCCTTCCCCCCTCCTCTCGCTCTCTCTCTCCTTGTCTGTCTGTCTGTCTCTCTAATTAGTCTCCAACCCTCTCACCCTTTCTCCTATTCTGCCTGTCTCTTTACTGTTATATCTTCCTTCCTCCCTCTCTCTCTCTCTCTCTCTCTCTCTCGCTCTCTCTCTCTCTCTCTCTCTGGTGCGCTATGAGATTTTTGTTTTGTCCCCCTCTCTCACTCTTCTTCTATCTTCTCTTTGTCTGTCGGTCTGTTTGTCTGTCTGTCTGTCTCCCCCCCCCCTCACCTCTCTCTCTCTCTCTCTCTCTCTCTCTCTCTCTCTCTCTCTCTCTCTCTCTCTCTCTCCTTCCTGGGCGGCCGACCCGTTCGGACGTGTTTCACTTCGCTCTACCAAGAATCAGTTTCCGTACGTGTGGTTCATGTGCTTCATGTGTGTTATTTTTGCAAGAGGTGTGTGATTGACACGATGTGCATATAGAAAGGATTCCTGTGTTCGACGGTGGTGTTGGTTGTTTTTAGGCGTTCTATGTGTAAAATCATATCTCGGAACCCCTCTCCAGTGCTGTGTTAGGCCACCGACCAAGCTGGCCCAGTGTCATTCACGTGCCATGGGCTCCAGATGTTGAGACGCTAATCCTCCGACCTCCTCTTCCCCATGGTGTGGCCAGATAAGTGGCCCCATTTGTGGCGCCATTTGGTTTCCACGGAGGAAACGATCCCCTGGCTGTTGGGACAGAGTGAAGTGAAGTGTGTGTGGTGCTAATCATGTTACGCTGCAGTGTCCGGAAAAGGTTCTCGTCCCAATACAAGGCAAGATGTGGCGGGTGTGCTGTGACGGCTAAACGCCATGGCACACACTGCAGCGGCCAGCATATGTGTGTAGTCTACGTATATCTGTAATTGTAAGTTTCTGCTTTTTTTTTTTTTCTTTCTCCTTTGGGCAAACACCACAAATAATGCTCATAACACAAATCAAAAATGCCTCTCACCACGCGCTCTCTATGAGCGCCAAATTTTTCACCAACGAGACAATAAACTCACTAAAGACCCCTGCCAAGTGACGTTTGATTCTCCCCTCACCACCACCCTGCCTGTATGGAGATTTGTATTATGTGAAAGGTACTGTGGTAAATACCGTCCATCATCTACCTCTAGTGTACTGAAAGAATACACC
>JADBJO010021539.1:2500-7500 GCA_016801955.1 Conus betulinus
CTTAAGTGTCATTTCAGATCCCCCCTCCCCTTGCTTTTTTTATTTATTTCATTTTATCAGATACCAATGCAGATGTACGAGCAAACACACACACACACACACACACACACACACACACACACACACACACACACACACACACACACACACACACACACACACACACACAGCAATTCAGTCCCTTGTGGATTCATTCCAAGAACTGGCCCTCAGCACTTGTGTCTTCAGAGGTTATTATCTTTCTATAGTTTTTAATTTCCAAAAGAAAATGTCTCTTGTTTTGCTGTTTCGTGATTTTTTTTTCTTCCTAGGTGACACCTTGGTTGGCTTTTGAAAACTCAACAAACATACTATGGTACAGCATACCAGCCCTTTTTTCTGGGATAGCATTCTGCTTAAAACCGAACAGGCAGAGTAATCAACTTACCACTTTCCGAGGTCACTGAGGAGAAACAATCAGGTTTCGAAATGCCGGTACCTGACCAGGAGTTATGATAAGTTAGTGAGTATCCTCCCCTGTGGAGATTCCCTCCCCCTTGGAGACTATAAACTTGCTGAAGGCTCATTATGAGAAACATTTATTATTGCCCATTCACCCCACACAAAACACATACTGATAGTTAGGCAGAATAATCTACCACTGCAGATATGAATGTTTGTCTCCCCCTATTTGTTATCCACTCTAAGACATAAGAACAAGCTTTGTTTATAATTGAATGTCTTGCATTCATTGCAACACCTAGCTGCTTTGTAAATTGATAGAATGGTGCTCGGTTACTTATCCTTGGAATTTATTAGCTTCTATATATATATATATATATATATATATATATATATATATATATATATATATATATATATATATATATATATATCTGTTAAAAATAGGATGGTGAAAGGAAGTTTTAAAAACAGATCTGTTTCGAAAACCATCCTGAGGAGAGCCAGCGCTCGAAACAGATCTGTTGATTTTAAAACTTCCTTTTACCATCCTATTTTTAAACAGATGTTGCTCCCCAAGGGGTTGAGCACTTTAAGAATTTTATCAGGCATTTTAGTGGTACTCTCTCTCTCTCTCTCTCTCTCTCTCTCTCCTCTCTCTCTCTCTCTCTCTCTCTCTCTCTCTATATATATATATATATATATATATATATATATATATATATATATATATATATATTAAAATAGTATGGTAAAAAGGAAATTTTAAAATCATCAACAGATCTGTTTCGAGCGCTGGCTCTCCTCAGGATGGTGTTGGGTCGCTACTGCCCAATGATTAAAGCGCATTGTTAATTGCCGGTGTTGCTCCCCAAGGGGTTGAGCACTTTAAAGAGATTTTATTAGGCATTTTAGTACTATTCTTGATATATATATATATATATATATATATATATATATATATATATATATATATATATATAATGAACTAATAAATTCCAAGGATAAGTACCAGCACCGTTCCAGCAACTTACAGAGCAGCTAGGTGTTGCAATGACTGCAAGAAATATTCAATTATAAACAAAGCGTGCTCTTAGGTCTTAGGTTGAAGAAATAGGGGGAGATAAGCATTCATATCTGCAGTGGTAGATAATTGCCTAACTAACAGCATGTGCTTGAGTGGGTGAATGGGATTTAACAAATGCTTTTCAAAATGAGTCTTCAGCAAGCTTATATAGTCTCCAAAGGGGGGAGACAGTTTCCAATAGGGAGAAAACTCACTAACATGTAACTCCTGGTCAGATACCGGTATTTCGAAACCTGGTTGTTTCTCCTCAGTGACCGTGGAAAGTGGTAACTTAAATCCTCTGCCCTTTTCATTTTAAGAAGAATGTTATCCCAGAAAAAAAGCTGGTGTGCAATACTATAGTATGTTTGTTGAGTTTTCAAAAAACTAACGAAAGGTGCCACCTAAGAAGCAAAAGGAAATCATGAAAGAGCAAAAACAAGCTACATTTTCTTGTGAAAACTAGAAACAAAATGAATAAAAATCAAATAAGCTCTTAAGACACGAGTGCTGAAGGCCAGTTCTTGGAATGAATCTGCAAGGGACTAAATTACAATGAACTAATAAATTCAAAGGATAAGTACCAGCACCGTTCCAGCAACTTACAGAGCAGCTATGTGTTGCAATGACTGCAAGAAATATTCAATTGTAAACAAAGCTTGCTCTTATGTCTTAGATTGAAGAAATAGCGGGTGATAAGCATTCATATCTGCAGTGGTAGATAATTCTGCCTAACTAACAGTATGTGCTTGAGTGGGTGAATGGGGAATAATACATGCTTCTCAATATATATATATATATATATATATATATATATATATATATATATATATATATATATATATATATATATATATATATATATATATATATATATATATATATATATATATATATATATATATATATATATATATATATATATGCGCATGTTTGTGCAAGATTTTACTACCATTCACTACATTGATTACGAACGTCTAATGTGTATGTGCTAAAGAGCACTGAGAGAGAGAGAGAGAGAGAGAGAGAGAGAGAGAGAGAGAGAGAGAGAGAGAGAGAGAGAGAGAGAGAGAGAGAGAGAGAGAGAGAGAGAGAGTGTTTATTCAGATATAAGGCCCAGGCCCCATTCTGAAGGGGCATGCGTACAATCAATGGAAAAATAAAAATAAAAAAAGAAGGTACACGTCCAAAAGAAACTGTAAAGATATCCAGGAACAATGATTAAAGCGCATCGTTAATTGGGAAATTAGGTAGCCACTCGTGGTCTTTTCTGACCTTCATAAATATATGCAGCCACATTTGAAAGGAAGTGTTCGTTCCTTGTCGACAACGGCAATATTACTTTCAAATGACATGATTCAATAAAATGGGTTTGGCTGGATAAATTTGGTTCTGAAATTATGTAGTGCAGGACAACTTAACAAAAACGTGAACTTCATCTTCCTTTGCTGAACCACGTAAACGGCATATCAATTCAACGACGGCAGGGTTGGAATATCTTAAACGACGGCACGCAATGACAGAAATACCAAATCTAAATTTAGCCAAAGTGCTCATAATATATCTATGCATTTTTTTATACTGATATATGGTTCATCGAGCATTTTATGAAATATTTGAAACAATCTACGCATTTTGCATTTAGAGTTTTACATTCATGGTCATACCAATTATCCTGTGTGTTGTTCTTGTCTACTGGTATTCATTTTTCCCCATAATTGTAGCTTGTTCTTTAACGATTATATTAACTTGATTTACTGCTTCATTGACATCAACATGTATCAAGTCTTCACTTTCTAATAACTTTTTTTCTAGACATCTTCTGAATCCATGAAAAAAAAAGAAATTGCTGAGTAAAATCTTAGTTTCAAGAATGTTCAACAATAAACTTGTCCCTATCAACATATGATTTCGGGCTTATCGGGCTCAAACACATCTTGTCACTTCGTTCATTTATATATAACACAAGAGGTAAGTGGTCGGATTTTAAATCTTTCCATTATCTTAAAGTCAACTTGTCACACAACTACACCAAAGGGGTGCAATTGCTAGGAAATAAACATTACTGTTTCCTGTGTCAGAAATGTATGTGAAATAGCCCTCTGAGTCGTCATCACATACCCCGTCCAAAATATACAATCCCAGTACAGTGCTCATGTTCAGCACTTTCTTTCCATATAAGTTATGTACATTATTCGGAACATCTCACAATTTCAGAACTTTTGTCGTTACTGTGACAAACACATAACTCGCGATCACACGTTTTTTTCAATCAAGATGTTTTCCATCTTGTCCTCATAGTCCTGCAAGCTCTCGTTTTTCATGCGTGGATACCATGGATAACAGTATTGTTTCTTTTGACCTACTCTCTAGATCATCCACTTTTCTATCCAAAGCTTCCACTTTCGCACAGAATTTATCATTTTCACTCTTTAATCGCTCGTGTTACTCCTTTAGGTCAGACATTTCTTGTCTGAGAGCAGACACATCACCCTGCAAGGAACTGTATTCATCTTTCGAGTCCTTCATTTCGCCGTACATATGGTCACACTTACTGTTCAGACCGTTTAGGGAACCCAATACTTCCCTCAAGGAAGCCATCACGTCTTTCGTGAAGGGGTCCAGTGGAAGCGTAGATGCACCAGGGGGAGCTCTCTGCCCGCCGACGCTATCTCGTCGTGCAGAACTCCACTGCCGAAGCGGGACTGACGCAAACTGTTCGTAGAGCCAGGTCCCGGGTTAGTTCCACGTCGCCGCAACGCCGTAACAAGTTTCCGTAGAACAGCAAGGAGAGTAACAGTCTAAGTGTGACACCGTCTGTCCATGTCCTCAACTTCAACATTAACACACTGATGGCAGCCCGAACTTTTTCACGCTTTAACATGAAATGTGCATACACAGCCGCAAGTCAACCACACACAGGTCTAAATCGAAGGTTGTCCGATGGCACGACAGTTAATACAACCTGTAAACAACCTATCGGTTACAGTTCCTCTTCATGCCTGGACAAAATTACGAAGAAAGACAGAGCACATGCAAACGTGGCTTCCCCACTTCGTGTACCTCGCTCAACTGAGAGAGAGAGAGAGAGAGAGAGAGAGAGAGAGAGAGAGAGAGAGAGAGAGAGAGAGAGAGAGAGAGAGAGAGAGAGAGATGTGTGTGCGCGCGTGCTTTTGTATCTGTGTGTGTGTGCGTGCGTGCGTGCGTGCGTGCGTGCGTGCGTGTGTGTGTGTGTGTGTGTGTGTGTGTGTGTGTGTGTGTGTGTGTGTGTGTGTGTGTGTGTGTTGAGTTGTATTGCCGTTGACTACAGTGATTATGAACGTCTAATTTATATGTGTGAAAGAGCATGTATGTATGTATGTATGTATGTATGTATGTATGTATGTATGCACGTATGCACGTATGTATGTATGTATGTATGTATGTATGTATGTATGTATGTATGTATGTATGTATAGATGGATGGATGTATAGATGCATGGATGGATGCAGA
>JADBJO010021539.1:15000-20000 GCA_016801955.1 Conus betulinus
GCACCTGCAATCAACTGTATACCATGTTTGCCTTTATGTGACATTTCTAAAGCTATCTCATTTTAAAAAAAATGCAAACATTTGAGGACTCAATAGACAACCTTGCTTCACTCCTCTAGGACAATTGAATAAGTCACTGTACAATCCTTTCTCACGAACACATGCTAAAACTGAATTATATACACCACGAAGAGCATAGTACAATTTTCCTTTAACCCCTGTTTTTCTAAGAACTTGCCACAACACATTTCTATTAACAGAATCAAAAGCCTTTTTTTTAAATCAACAAAAGCAACATATAGTTTAGTATTTTTCTTTAGGCACTTTTGGACTAAAGCATATAATGTGAAAATATGATCAACTGTACTATACCCTGACCTGAAGCCCGCCTGCTCTTCCCCCCCATTTTTTCCTCTCCTTTTCAGCCCATTGTGTCAATCTTCTATTCAAAACATGAGTATATACTTTACTAATTATACTTGTGAGAGAGCTACACCTCTATAATTGTCTGGGTTATTTGGGTCTGCTTTTTTATGGATGGGTACAATAATGGACGTTGACCACGACAGGGGAAACAATCCATGATTAAACAAATGGTTAAATAAAGAAATACAGAAATCAATCACATAGTCATTGGCATGTTTTAGCATTTCACTTATTATTCTATCTGGTCCCGGGCTTTTACCAGTTTTCAAATTTCTAATGCTTGCTCTTACTTCATCTGTAGTTATAGGGTCATCAAACAAAAGCTCATCATTTTGTTCATCTTCTATTTCATCTACCGCTGGATCACTTTGACCATTACAAAGAGAGTTGAATACACTATGGAAAATGGTCAAACCATTGCTGTGATGTTATTTCATTGTAAATGGTGGATTTCCTGTTAACTGATCGTATTGTACTCCAAAACAATTTGGGATCATTTATTGATTGTTTAAGCTTTAATATTCTGTTTTCATCAAATTTTCTTTTCTTTTCTTTTCTTAAGTCAATATATTCTTTTCTTTCTTTTTGTATATAAATTACTTTTTTTCTTCTTTTGTCTCTTTTGATTTAGCCCTTCTAAATATTTGTAGTAATCTCTTTACTTCCTCTTCTTTTTCTCACATTCATCGTCAAACCAATCTTCATTTGTTTTTTTCTTCCCTCCTACTTTCCTTACCATACATGCCGCAGCTCCATATAAAGCATTAACAAAACCATCCACACACTTATTTACATCAACTGTCATGTTGTTCATAGCTGTAACTAAACATTGTTTAAAATCATCAGAGTTCAATTCATTCTTAAACGTTTGTACATTTTCCTCTGTCCACACCACTCGCTCCTCACTCACCCTGTCAACTAACGGTACATCTGCTTTAACAGGACAATAATTCCATGTAAACTGAACTGGCAAATGCCAAGAAAAGAGAGTATCCCCCACCTTTAAAGCACAATATAAACATAGTTCACTAGATACTAGAAAATAATCAATTTACACTACAACCCTGAGGAGCAACAAAGGTAAATTCACCACCATCAGCATCAGTGTCACACGAACCATTCAGAATACACAAATCAAACAAAAAGCAAAGGTCCAACAAGGAACGACCAAACTTGTTTACAATTTTATCTTTTGAACATCTTTTCATAGAAACAATTTCATCATTATCATCGTCATCATCATTTTTTGCACATTAAACACATAATTATACATTTCTTCCTCCTTTGTCTGCTCACAACCCGTTCTGGCGTTCATATCACCACACATAATATAATAAACATTACTATCAGAAAGAGACTGCAGCAGACTATCTTCAAGCATAAGTATACCATCTGTGAGATTAGTTTGTCTATATAGGGGCCCTCCTTCAGGGACAACATAGCACCCCACAAACACAACATCTTTATCTAAGCCAAACACGCATTTCAATTTGAATCACGACAACATTCTCACAATCAATTTCAATTTTTTGTATAAAGTTTGCTAAGTCTTTTTTAACAAGAACAACAACTCCTCCAGAAACGCGTCCATGAACAGACAGTTTCTTAGCACAAGCGCTAAATGCAACATAATTTTTAAAGTGAAAACTGAAATCAAAAATGCATGATCGATGAACGTTTCTGTTAAACAAATTATATCATATTTGTTAACAAAATCAAGGAAAGAAATGTCACCAAGTTTATTTTTCAAATTTTCAACATTGTAATTTAGGAAATTTAGTCTTGACGTTTGATGATCGGCCTTATGTTATTTATTATTGCTGGTACTCGAGCGTGACGTACGTCCCCCTTTTTGTGAGCTAGCTTTGTTTCAGTTACTACTGTTTGCCCGCTAAGATAATTGCCCATCCCTGTCTGTCGTGCATTATCACCCGCAAGGGAGCCAGCGTATGAACGCGGCCCCAGTGACTGCCTGCGATTTCGCGAGTTTCCCGTGTTGCCTGCACGTTGCGTACCGGTGACCTGGCTTTGGTGCACCTGAACCAGAACTGTTCGCCGTACTGCGTGTCGTCCTCCTGTCACCCCCTTCTCTGTGGTGGGGGAGAGAGAGAGCTGGTGATGCACGCTCTCCCCCCCTCCCCTCTGGTCTCCTGTCTGCGGGGTTTTCAACGTGGCTTCATCAGCAACCTGTAAGTGGAAGCGGGAGGGAGGGGGGCGCGATGGGAGAGTGGGTTGATTTCCATGGTGGACGAGGAAGGGGTAGGGTTTGGGTTAGGGGTGGTGGTGGGCTCAGGTACAGGCACATCACGAACATCATCAGTTCTTTTTCCCCAAACTGTCTGTCATTCTCTGGTTTACGTGTTTGAACGGTCAGCTTACCTTTGACAAACACTGCTATTTTCCCTTGTTGTTTTGCCATTTGTACAATGTTTTTGTTGCCTGCGAGTTAAATCTGTCGCCAGTCTGACCCCTTTTCTTTCCAGTTGACCTCTTACTTCTTTATTCCAGAGCAATTCCATCTTATTCTTCCACTGACTAAATTTCACAATCATTGCCCGTGGCTCCCCCGGCCTGCCCCCGCCCCACTCTGTGTGCCCTTACAATGTCATCTTCTGTCCACTTTCTTCCCCCCCCTCCACCCCATTCAATGCCTCACACACCGCACGAGCACACGCATCATACCCCTCCCTCCCACCATCATGCACAGGAGGGACCCCAAACATACGCAGATTATCCCGCCGCGAGAAATCCTCTAATTTGTCAATCTCATCAGTCAGTCTATTTACTTCTTCTTTCAGTTCTTCCACTCTTTCAGACACACACGCACACTTATCTCTCCCTTCTTTCGCCTCTGTGTGCAGATCATCCAACTCAGCAGTCATAGTGTCCATTCTGTTGCATAACAAACTATTCTCTTCTTCTAGTCTGCTACATCGTTGGTCTATTTGATCACACTTTTCCCGCTACTTTAGTTAGGCCTTGCTTTATCTCACCCAGTTCGTCTCTGATGATTCTGTTCTGTTGTAATTGTTCCTTCCCCTAAGTTCAGTTAAGTGTGTGTTTTGTATGTCAAACTGTGCTTTGAATGACTGACTTTGGGCCTCAATAGCTGCTAGAATGTGAGAGAGATTATCAGAGGCACCCTTCTTCTCCTCCACCATCACACTCTCCGCCCTGCCCTTTTCCGTGTCTTTCATGTCACACGTTTCTTGCGTAGTTATTGGACCTGGATCCGTTTGAACATCATGACTCAGCAAAATTTTCCACATCAGGTACACGGCGTTCGTCGCACACAAGCCTACAACCACAGGCACATGCAAACTTAACCTGATCTGACCTTCACTAACAAAATCAGCTGTCAGATTTTCCCACCCTGGCATTGTCCCTGACGCTAACATCTGGTCTGACATGACCGAATGGAACGCAAGACTGTTCATGACAGCAAAGTTTGACAGCAGCACGGACACACATTTCAAAAGTGCGAAGATGACAATACAAGCATAATCATGTCACTTAAAGTCAAGTCGACTTCACACGCCTGTGTTTTCCCCGGTGTAAACAAAGTCAATTTTCTGGCCAGGTGAAAACGACCAATCCGAGCTCGCCACAGTTCAATACCGATCATTTTTTTTGACAATTTTACAGCCTACCTGCAGAGTGACCATACACTGACCACCTGTCCAACTCTGGCTTTCTTACGGGACCTGGAAATCAGTCAAATTCAACATAATGAATAGGAAAATCACTGTACGCTGCTTACTGGTCGCCATCTTGCCTCCGAGTGATTCGATGCACTTTTTATGGGTAAGATGATGAATGTTTCTCATGTTTAGTATTTCGCGGTAACACCTCGTTTGTACGGCTTAGATTCTTCTTTCCACTGTGAAGGTCAATGTCTCGCATGCATACAGGAATATATCAAAATACCAATGGACTAAGAAGTCTAATATTGGGATGCATAGGAAGATCATACTATTTATACAGGTTGTGTAATTTGGAACGTGCTGTTTTATTGGTTTCCTTTCGGATACTTCGTTGCTAATGATGAATCCCGGTTTCGTGAACCGAGTCGGGTATATGAAGGAAGTCATCGTATCCCTCCCTGGCTTCTGAAGTTTTCTGAATACGAAACATTCTGAATTCAAGGACTTTGAGTGCACTAATCATACTTTGTGTTGGCTTGAAAGTCATCGGTTGAATGAACGTCCACTGACCCATGTGAAGCATGTCAGGACAGACAGTGCCACCTGATAACTTGATCTGTCTGCCCCAACCCGTCACAGGGGTACCGCAGTTCGTCATAGCAGCAGCAAAGATTCAAATTTTTTTTTTCAGCAAATCTTGAGAGAGAAATGTTAAGATTGTTTACAGTTAAATGTACACCACATTTAAATCAGTGTTATGAAATCATTTCCAAATCTCTCGTAAAAATCATTTCAGAATTTCAGAAATAGCCGTGAGAGAACATCAACATTTTCAGCCGATCGTTCAAATCAGCAAATAGCTTGTTACACATGCACAAAACATGAAAGCAAACCAAATCATGAAATGGTCTGTCAGCATGTATAACACAT
>JADBJO010021539.1:27500-29363 GCA_016801955.1 Conus betulinus
ATCCGTACAGCTACGGAACATCTGGAGCTTCAAGGAACGGTCAATCAGCACCAAAGTCAGACTCTTCAACACCAATATCAAAACAGTTCTATAGTACGGAGCGGAAACCTGGAGAACTACAGTTGTCACCACCAAGAAAGTGCAGGGGTCATCAACAACTGCCTGCGCAAGATTCTCCGTATCCGATGGCCAGACACCATCAACAACAACGAGCTCTGGGAGAGAACAAAGCAGCAAGAGCTGCATGCAGAACAGGAAATCAATTAGTTTGCTTGTCTTTGTATCTGTCTCACTTTACTCAAGTTTGAAAGATGTGTGCCAGTCTTGAATAAAAATTACCGTGTAGGTTTTCTTATGGAAGCAATACTTAACCCTACTTGTTTATTGTTTACTGCTTACTGTTCCCTGTTTCAATCAAATTGAGATTATTTGCATTTGTTTTCGTCCATCTTTGTGTTTGTCTTTTGGTATCCCTTGCATCCTTGGGTGGATCCTTAGGCGTAGGCTCAAAGATTTTCAGCAACATTTTTTCCTCCTGACACTTTCGTTTGTCTCATTTTCTACCCTTCGCTGGCTGCTTTGGGGTGCTGTTGGATTCTTCTTTTATTTACCTATGGTGGTGAGAACACCACATTATTATGAACTGTGGTGTGTCTCTATATAACGCCAGGAGCACAAACACAACGAGCCGTGTCTCCCTGATGAGTCTGATCCAGCGGACGAAAGGCCTAGGAAGGGATTGCAGTGGTTCCCTCATGCAGCCAGTGAAGAGTTTTCATATTTATAATATATTTTCTTCATTTTTTATGTTCCCATTTTCTTCAATTTCAATCTGGACCCCAACCCCCTCCCCTAAGTTCAAATCTTTGCCAAGTCATTACTGTGATGGTAGAGGGGTTGCCGGCCTGCGCTTGTTCCCCACCCACCAACCCCCCACCCCTGCCCTACCCGATTAGATTGTTCGTCTTTGTAATTTATCTCACTTATTTCAAGTTTAAAAGGTTGTGCCAATCTTGAATAAAAGTTTTTATTGTTTATTGTTCACTTTTCTCTTTCATCTTAGTTTTCAATTCATGTATCCATCGTTAAAAACTATGCACAGTGTGGGTCTCAAAACTTAGCGGATGTGGTGTAGAATATATGGACTAGTCCACACGCGGTCACACCTCTTTGATGAAACTGAAGCTGAAAACTGGCTTGTCCTGCCACAGACGCAACAATGTAAAAACTAACTAAAGCAAGCGCACGTGTGTTGTGTGTGTGTGTGGTGTGTGTGTGTGTGTGTGTGTGTGGTGTGTTTTGTTTAGCATAGCAGGATAGCATAGGCACAACGTGTAGTATGACCTATACACTTCTTCCAATCATAGAAATTCCCAGAATATACAAAGAAATTATGCAGCTAATTTATTTAACGCGCACGTAAGTGCACAGCGCAACGACGGGATCTGATAGCAAACGCAATCACAGGCGTCGTTTTATGTGTATGTTTATAATCATATAGCGAACGTGTATATGTGCACGCGCGCGCGCGCTACGCGCGCGCGCGCGCATGTGTGTGTGTGTGTGGTGTGTGTGTGTGTGTGTGTGTGTGTGTGTGTGTGTGTGTTCGTGTTTGTGTGTACGCGTGCGTGCGTACGGTGCGTGCGTGGTGTATGTGTGTGTGTGTGTGGTGTGTGTGTGTGTGTGTGTGTGTAGAAATGTGTGTGTCGTGTGTTGTGTGTGTGTGTGTGTGGTGTGTGGTGTTGTGTGTGGTGTGTGTGTGTTTGTGGTTGCGTGAGAGAGGTTTTTTGTTGTTGTTTGTTGTTGTTGTTGGTTGTTGTTGGGTTGTTGTGTGTGGTGTGCGCGTGCATATTTTTAATCTCA
>JADBJO010021540.1:2500-29360 GCA_016801955.1 Conus betulinus
TTGCCCCAGTGCAAACCGCAATAGTCGTTAACCCCGGCACAATTGCTAATCGCATCGGATTCACGTCTGCTCTGTCTGTCTGTCTGTCTGTCTGTCTGTCTCTCTCTCTCTCTCTCTCTCTCTCTCTCTCACACACACACACACACACACACACACACACGCGCGCGCGCGCGCGCGCTCGCACGCGCACACACATACACACATACACACACCTAGCTAGATAGATGGATAGAAAAATAGAGAGATGGATAGATAGATAGGTAGATAGATAGATAGATAGATAGATAGATAGATATAGATTGATTGATTGATTGATTGATTGATGACTGAGCGATAGATCGATCGATCGATCGATAGATAGATAGATAGATAGATAGATAGATTGATTGATTGATGATTGATTAATTGATTGACTGATAGATCGATCGATCGATAGAGAGAGAAATGGATAGATAGGGTGATTGATAGATGCCTAGATAGATAGATAGATAGATAGATAGATAGATAGACAGACAGATAGACTGACAGACAGACAGACAGACAGATAGATAGATAGATAGATAGATTGGTAGATCGATCGATCGATCGATAGATAGATAGAGAGATAGATGGCTAGAAAGATAGATATGTGCAGTGTTTTCTTTTCAATAGGACAGCTGGCCCGGCTCAAGGAAAATCAATATGACATTCTGGAAATCTATAGGGCAAAAAGTCAAGAAATTTGGAAAAGAATATTTTGGCACCTGGGTACGATCAGTTTGAAAAAGAGGACTGTCGTTGGGAAACTATATGGTGTCGAAATAGATTGTAACACTTTTTTTTTTATGTCAAAGTGATGTCTCAAAAAAAACCAAAAGGCCATTTTGAGATCTGCAGGACAAATTTTAAAATGTATGGGATTTTTAAAAAATCAGGAGCATTAATGTAAAAAAATCTCCCCCAAACATAAAATCAATGTAGACTATTGCTGGCAAGTAAAAAAAAAACACGAAACAAACAAAAAGAACTGAATTAAATCAAAGCCTTTTTTTTTTGTAATGGCTTGTAACCTTTGATTTGAAACATGACCTGATTTTGCAGACTTAATCAGTTGAAAATGGAACCGACTTCAAATTGTTGCTGCTATGCACAGCTAGTGTCTATTCTCTTTGTTCTGGCGTGTGACCATAGAGTTGTTGTGACATATTTTGACTTCCACCAGCACAGAGAAGTCACAAACGGAGCACACTCTGCCTCGACAGCGACTTCAGTTTTTGTCTTCGGTGGCATTGTTTGGAACAGGCCGTCAGAGTTACTTCCCTCGAGCAGGAAGTTGCTTTCACAGGAAGTACCACAGAAGCCAGTGTGAATGAGAAAGAAGCTGCCTGCCTGCTCGTGTGAAGTGACGTCATCTGTGTAAGTTCATGAAAGGAGATCGTCTGATCATGAAAACTGGACTGCCGCGTCCGACCTGGCGACAAATCTGTTCGTAGGGCGAGGTGCCGATTGGTCTGAAACGTGCCAGTCAATGTGTGTGTGTGTGTGTGCGTGTGTGTGTGTGTGTGTGTGTGTGTGTGTGTGTGTGTGTGTGTGTGTGTGTGTGTGTGTGTGTGTGCCATGGATATATGAGCAACACATTGGCAATTTGACATTTCATGTTCAGCTTCCACTCTCATAAGATGTAAAATGAGAAAGGGAAGAATGTCTTTTTCAAAGAATAAGGGAGAAGTGCTTCGCTTCGTGGGACAAATTTGTTTCTCTTATGTCAATGATTCTGTATAAAGGCTGCAACATGATGTGCAGCGCACGCATACGAATTATTGTTCACTGAAAATGATTAATAACCTCCACCATAGATTTAAAAATTTCAGTTCAATGAAAAACGTTTTGTTGTTTGAAATGATTTGAAATAAAAATTAAAGAAAAAGCTATGTTCATCATTTCTGAACAGTCACAAACCAAATCATTCGCTTGGAACAGAAGAGAATGTCAGTGTTGGTGTTAAAGGCAGCAGCTCAGAAGGAAACGTTTTAATACAGGACAGAGACTGCTAACAGCAGGAAATGCTTTAATCATGTAAGAGGATCGAGTCAGAGAGCAACATGCATATACTGTGAACAGCTCGAAATGTTATGCTAGTTTTCATGGACATTTACGATATGTTTGTTGAACGAAACAACCAATAAACATTAACAAGCAAAAACAAGATACAAAACATAAAAAATGTGCTCCCAGTTTATCCTGAATACGCGCGAGATATTCCCTAAAGAGGAAAAAAACCGTCTTGGGCTGGTGTAACCGTTAGTAATGGCTATTCTGGTAAACATCGGCCATCATCTGTGACCTATAATGAATATACTTACAAATTTTCAGAGAGATCGGTCAAGAACTTACTGAGATTTTCCATAAAGAAGAAAACCAATGTTGGGCCGTTAGTAACGGCTATAACGGTAAACTTAAACATCGGGCATCATCCGTGACCCATAATGAACATTCCTACAGATTTTCAGAAATATCGGCCACGTACTTTGAGATATTCCATGAAGAAGAAACACCGTTAGGGGCCGTTATAGCCGTTAGTAACGGCTATAACGGTAAACTAAAACATCGGGCATGATCCGTGACCCATAATGAACATAGCTACAAATTTTCAGAAAGATCGGCCACGTAGTTTCTGAGAGATTCCATAAAAAAGAAAAACCGTTATGGGTCGTTATAGCCGTTAGTAACGGCTATAGGGTACACTAAAACGTCGGGCATCATCCATCGCCCATAATGAACATACCTACAGATTTCAGAAAGATCGGCCAAGTACTTTCTGAGATACCCCATAGAGAAGAAAACCCGTTATGGGCAGTTATAGCCGTTAATAACGGCTATAACGGTGAACTAAAACATCGGGCATCATCCGTAACCCATAGTGAACATACCTGCTAATTTTCACAAAGATCAACCAAGTATTTTCTAGGATATTCCATGAAGAAGAAAAACTGTCACAGGCCGTTACAGCCGTTAGTAACGGCTATAACGGGTAAACTAAAACATCGGGCATTATTCGAGACCCATAATGAACATACCTGCTAATTTTCACAAAGATCAGACTCTGGATTTATGTACATCTACTTTTTTATTGACACCCTCTATTGTTGAATATTTCATACCATATTTTACGGTTGTGAGTTTTCCTATATTAATCCACGTTTTCTTTTTTTTTTTTCTCTCTCTCTATTTTTTTTTTCGCAGTGCGCTAACATTGATATTCAAAATTTGTTTAGATTTCCGCCTGCAGTCGTCTCACTTTGCAGCTAGATTGATCTAAAAGTCAACCTTCAATTTCTCTGTGTATTCCAATGGAACTCCAAGGCAGGCACTATTTGAAGGCTTTACTGTCAACACTTTGCAATTTTTGTGAGAAATATTTGGACACTCTAAAGAACCTACTGAGCGTATGATAACTTTGAACGAATACTGATATTGCTAAATGCTTCAAAGCTTTTATATCCTGACACCAGCTTTCTTTGCTCAATATCTTAAAAAAAAAAAAAAGAAATCTTCTGTTCTGTGGAGATTCGATGTCAGTGTTACAAACCCATTAAGTTTTACAGTTCGAATCATGACAGTTTTGTTTTCAAATTAAATGTCATCTGATTCATAGTTTGATAAGAAAAGGGACTGATTTAACTTTTAGGAGAATTCCCTAACACAGATGAATCATGGGTAATGAAATCTCTGATAGATATGCGAAAAAGGTGCTAGAAATGAAATATGTACACAAAGACTTGCAAGAAAACCATCAAATGTCGAGACAGACGGCATGGGACTGTCTCAGAGATAATAAAAACAAACCTTAGTTCTGACGTTAAAACACAAAGCAGCCAACTTTTCAGCATTGATTATGTCAAATGCATCCCACACCTGCAAATTCTTTGACATGTATTTAAGCAGAAATTTCGTTTCAACGTGTTATCGACAATCGTTAGGTACTCTCAGAGCTGTGTACTGCTGCAAGAAAATGTGTATGTGGCGAAATGAACATAACGATCAAGAGGTCGTGTTTTGTTTGAGTGTGTACCTCTCAGGGCATACTTACCATATCTCTCAGGCATGTCTGTGACTAATTTTTTTTTCTTATGCTAAAATTACTTTTAAACTTGCCAATAACAGGGCAAACAAGACCTTAGGGTTCCTGAGGCGAAACCTGAGAGTAGGTTCCATCAACATCAAGGAAACTGCCTGCAAGGCCCTAGTTCGCCCCACCCTAGAATATGCCTCACCTGTCTGGGACCCCTACACTGCCAAAAACATCGCCAACATGGAAAAAGTCCAATGCTGTGCAGCTCGATGGGTTGTGAACCGCCACCGTCACACCTCAAGTGTCGATTCCATGCTGACACATCTACCGTGGTCCACTCTAGTAGACAGAAAGAAGAGCAGAAAGGCTGACCATCTTCTTCAAACACCCTTGAGAAGTGGTCAGCATCAACACCCCATTCAGGCCCAGCACGGTCTACGAGACAGTCTCACGGGGAGACATCTCTCCTCCCTGCCTGTAAAACCAACTACGGGAAGTTCTCCTTCTTCCCGAGGACTGTCAGGGACTGGAACAGCCTGCCTCCTGAGGTTATTTCCTCAACCTCAGTGGAGTGTTCCAAGTCCCAAATTTGACCAACCTGCGCCCTCCCCCCACTACCCCCCTCCCTTCCCCCCCTCCTCCTACCACCCCCACCCCCACCCCACAAGTCCCCCCTGCTGCCAGTCCTGCATGTCTGTGTCAACAGCCTTGTGGAAACCCCTCAGTTTTTGCACACATGAAAACCATCAAAATGATGATGGCGGATGTTTAAAGAAAGAAGAAGAATATTCACCAGTATATTTTCCGCCTGCAGTCGCCTCAGTTTGAAACTGATCACACTGACTGCTGCCCTTCATGCTTTTGTATTTTCGCTTCACGTTATCGATTTTTAGGTGTGCACTTGTGATCGTTGTCTGCTACGTTTCATTGTTCTTTATTTCGTTTCGTGTCCATTGTCCTGGATGTTTTTTTTGTTTCGTTTGTTTTGTTTTTTATCTCACCTGGAGAAAACTAAAGAGAGATCGAGTCATGTTTTGTCTTCCAATTTGTCCCAGTTGTCTGGCGGTTTAACTCTAATTTCTTTTTAAATTTTATGGAGAGAGAGAGAGAGAGAGAGAGAGAGAGAGAGATAGGATAGGGGGAGGAGAGAGAGAGAGAGAGAGAGAGAGAGAGAGAGAGAGAGAGAAATGTATATGTTGATGTGTTCATTTCCCTCAAATGGTGTCGTTATGAAAATAGCTCATCTTTAACTAAGGACACATCCATTATACATGAAGTCAGAATAATCCTTTGATAAACTAAGAACCAAACGAACGAACTTATTCCATTGCTTGTTCCATGAGATTCGGAAATGATTTTGATTGGAATGAATCGTGGCTCTGTGCTTTCGTCGTGGAAACTAAGGAAAATGCACATAATGTGAAGTACATGTATATTTAGATAAAGATTGCATGTCACACGCTCTAACTGGTCGGTGCAGATAATGTACTTAAGACCCCTCTCTCTCTCTCTCTCTCTCTCTCTCTCTCTCTCTCTCTCTCTCTCTCTCTCTCTCTCTTTGCTCCGACGTAATACTGATTTAAAGGATCGATTGGGGGCATCTCCGCACCTCAATCCAAAACAAGTTTTAAGAGTTGAATTACCCATGTGTCACTCACATTTGAGCTCAGGAAAAAAAGGAAGATAAAGGCCATATCATCATCATCATCATCATCATCATCATCATCATCATCATCATCATCATCGTTTGTTATCGTTTTTTGTCGTCGTCTGATGGGTGGAGAGCCTATTTCAAACCCTGTCCCACGATGACCCCTGTTTGGGGGGAAGGGGTATTGGTTTATATGTGTCCCTGTTTTATATATGTGTCCCTTGTTTAGTCGTATGTGTGAGGCGGGGAGGGGGGGATAAGAAGGGGTTGGGGGGGGGGGGGGCATGCAAGACCACTTCTGAAATTGACTTCTCATGGGGAATAGTGGATTGGGCGAGGATGGGAGGGGGAGGGGGAGGTCCTGGCCATGTCCCAAGATTACTTCCATTTTTGATGGGTCGGTATCCAGACAAATCTCCCCCCTACCCTCTCCCCCCCCCCCCTCCCACCCCCCGCCGATAAATCTTTCCCCTCCCCCATCGATGACAGTGTAATCGAAGACCATAAAACATCGTTACCCATATTTCCTGGCTGATTTGAAATGAAGTGACGGTTTCTGTGTTGGCTGTGTTAAGTCGTAATGAAAAATCCTCGCCAGTAAAAGCATTACTGCCCGTTAATTTTCGTGTTTTTTTTCTTCGTGTATCCAGACAATTTCTTTAATAAAACATCGAACGATTACTGCCGAATCGTTTTTGTAGGGTTTTGTTGTTGTTGTTTCATTTAGCCTTTAGACTGATTAAACTCCACTTCCCTGGGTTGCTTCGTGTTGGTCTGTCAACAAATCCAGAGAGATACCCTCACAATTCTCATTTGACTCACAGGTATTTTGTTTGATGCCGTGAAAATGAAACCATTGCATTTAGACCTTCTTTCTTAATTGACTATTTTTGGTGTGTGTGTGTGTGTGTTGTTGTTTTTTTTCTCGAGAGCACATATCTTATCTGTCAGGTCAGCGCTGGTCTTCTGCAGGTGCAGAATATGTCGCCGTGAACATACCTTCCTGCTCCAGACCCTTCACCTCTTCCAGCAGTGCAGAGAACTGCTCGTTGAGGATCCAATTAATCTCTGGGTCTACACTCTCTAGCTCCCAGTCCACGCTGGTTCCAAAGACAGCGGCCACGCCATCACGTTCATCAGCGTGGCGGCGGGAAGGGGTCGGCATCAGAGAGGTGGGGGGGGGGGGGGGGGGTGTAGTCCTATGAAGAGGGGCGACGAGGAGGAGGTAGAGTCCACTGTCCTTTATGGGAGGCGCTGGTCGACCTGTCCACGCTGATGAATTGGATGCAACTGGTCAGCCTGGTCTGTTGTCCGACTGTAGAGGGCCGGGGTTCTGCTCGATGTCACGACACTCCAGAAACAGTCCAACCCTAAAACATCAGCGTCAGGAGCGATCCTAACATGACATTGTCTGTATGACAGCGGAATGTCGAAATGGCGATGTTCTACTCAATATCAGTAGTCCGCCCTTAAACATCAGTGTCAAGAGCAATCCTAACAAGACGTTGTGTCACAGTGGAATGTCGGAATGGCGATGTTCTGCTCGGTATCAGCAGTCCGCCCTAAAACATCAGCGTCAAGAGCAATCCTAACATGACGTTGTATCACAGTGGAATGTCGGAATGGCGATGTTCTGCTCAATATCAGCAGTCCGCCCTAAAACAGCAGCGTCAAGAGCAATCCTAACATGACGTTGTATCACAGTGGAATGTCGGAATGGCGATGTTCTGCTCGGTATCAGCAGTCCGCCCTAAAACAGCAGCGTCAGGAGCAGTCGTGCTGTGACACGATCTTTTTGACAGTGGAATGTCGAAATGGCGATGTTCTACTCAATATCGGTAGTCCGCCCTAAAACGTCAGCGTCAAGAGCAGTCCTGCTGTGACACTGTTGTTATATGACAGCGGAATGTCGAAATGGCGATCTTTAGGCTCATACAAACCTGGAATTTCAGACTGGAACCGGAGCACAGGTGACCCCGAGGGTCCGAGGTCCTGAAGGCATGGCGTCGTTTGTGGCAAAACAGGAGATCCCAGTTTTTACTTTAGGCTTCTGAACTAAAGGAACGTGTTGGGGGCCTGTAAAGATGCGACCTGCACGTACGAGATCTCAGTTCATGTCGCCGAAGAAGAGAGAGAGAGAGAGAGAGAGAGAGAGAGAGAGAGAGAGAGAGAGAGAGAGAGAGAGGGAGGGAGGGTGGGTGGGGATAGGAATGACTTTAATGAGGCTAAACGGATAGGCATATAGTTTTTAACACCATGCCCTCAAGGATGAAAAGAAAAACAAACGATCGTAAAGAAAATTAATAGGTGGACAGAAAGAAAAAGTATTAATCAGATCAAGTGCAAATCAGTTAAAAAATGAAAAAGACCAAATTCAAAAGACAGTTGAAAACAACGGCTCGTGCGCCACGAGGAAAACTTCGAGCTCACACACACACACACACACACACACACACACACACACACACACACACACACACACACACACACACACACACACACACACACACACACACACACACACACACACACACACACACACACACACACTTGCGCGCGCGCGCACTTACGCGCATAGTCACGCGCAAATACTGGCGCGCGAGTGAGTGCAGTCTGCGGATGCAAAAGAAGAGAGACGAAAAATAAAATGCCCAATCGAGTGTTCTTTGAACACAAGTTTGAAATGTGAGTGTTCGTAACCGTTCCACTAGACATCCACAGTATCTGTCTTGAAAGAAAACAAGCTGGGGTTAAGGTAAGGTAAGGTAATATTGCTTTATAGCCCAGCCAACCGCAAAGGGCCATTGTCTTTGCGGTTCTTCCTGTATGTCACTGCATAATTTACGATCAGGGTAAGTTAAAGAAAAAGAAAAGATGACATGACAAGGTTAGTCATATGTCGAGGGCAAAAAAACGGTAGACTGGCTACGAATATTGATTTCTGGAAGTGTTCTGAGGAGAGAAGATTGTGTTCAGCTGTTCTTGACTGCGTAAATCAAACCAGCTTTCCTGAAGAGGCATTTTAGACTAAAAGGAAAGGTATCAGGTTGCTTGTCACACACACGCACAGGCACACGCACAGAGAGAGAGAGAGAGAGAGAGAGAGAGAGAGAGAGAGAGAGAGAGAGAGAGAGAGAGACAGAGACAGAGAGAGACAGAGACAGAGAGACAGTGGCAGACAGACAG
Organism: Conus betulinus; assembly: GCA_016801955.1. NCBI lineage: Eukaryota > Metazoa > Mollusca > Gastropoda > Neogastropoda > Conidae > Conus > Conus betulinus. The sequence continues at coordinate 11,389 of JADBJO010021540.1, forward strand.
ACAGAATTCAGAATGTATTCAATATGGCCAAACTTCGACATGAAAGGGGTGTTCACAAACAACATGACCATAACTCATGCAAAAGTCTAAAAAGAAAGGAGGAATATGACAACATACATTACCAATGTTGTGTGATGGCTTGTAATAGCTGAATTCATAAACATTATGAGATACCTGTCAGTTTTGTTTCTAGTCAAGAAACAAAATTCCTCTTCTGAATGAATATACGAAAACAGCCTGATCCTTGATTGGACGCTGTTATTGTTGTTGGTAGTTGTTGCTGCTGCTGCTGTTACTGCTGCTGCTGCTGCTGCTGCTGCTGCTGTTCTTCTTCCTCCTCCTCCTCCTCCTCCTCCTCCTCCTCCTCCTCCTCTTCTTCTTCTTCTTCTCTGCCAAAAATAATCTTAATTTAAAGTCATTAGGGTTATGATAACACTTGGGGCGCAGATAAACTGATATCTTAGTTCTTGGTATGCTAGGCAACAAAACACAACGTAAATTTAGTCCCAGTCGCAGTTTCAGGCAGTGGGCATTTCGTGAAATGTTTTTTTTTGTAGAATGGGAACGAAGAAATGCTGTCTGTCTGTCTGTCTGTCTGTCTGTGTGTGTCCGTCCGTCCGTGGTCAAAATCTGTTCCACTCGCTCCAGACAAAACTACTGGGCCGATCTTTCTGAAAATTTGTAGGTGTGTTCATTATGGATCACGGATGATGCCGATGTTTTAGTTTACCGTTATAGTCGTTACTAACGGCTGTAACGGCCTGTAACGGGTTTTTCTTCTTTATGGAATATCTCAGAAAGAACTTGGCCGATCTTTTGTGAAAATTAGCAGGTATGTTCATTATGGCTCACGAATAATGCCCGATGTTGTAGTTTACCGTTATAGCCGTTACTAACGGCTCTAACGGCCCATAACGGTTTTTCTTTTTATGGAATATCTCAGAAAGCACTTTGTCGATCTTTCTGAAAATTTGTAGGTATGTTCATTATGGATCACGGATGATATCCGACATTTTAGTATACCGTTATAGCCGTTACCAATGGCTATAACGGCCCATAACGGTTTTTTTTCTTTTTTATAGAATGTCTCAGAAAGCACTTGGCCGGTCTTTCTGAAAATTTGTAGATATGTTCATTATGGGTCACGGATGATACCCGATGTTTAGTTACCGTTATAACCGTTACTTACGGCCCATAAAAGTTGTCTGCTTTATGGAATATCTCAGAAAGTACTAAGCCGATCTTTCTGAAAATTTGTACGTATGTTCATTATAGGTCACAGATGATGGCCGGTGTTTACCAGAATAGCCATTACTAACGGTTACACCGGCCCAAGACGGTGTTTCCTCTTTATGGAATATTTCAGGCGTATCAGGATAAACTGGGAGTACGTTCATATGCTTTGCATCTTGTTTTATTTTTCGTGTTGTAAACTGTTGGGTAGTTACATCAGATATTCCGAATCTAAATTTCAAGGAAATTTTAACATACCAATTTGAATCGAATGTTGCGTATGGTTTTGTAGTAGTAGCATATTGCACGATAATACGGTCGTCTATAGAGACGGTAATATTATATATCTTTATAATGGCTAAGGGACAGTAACTCTCCGGGCATGCTTAACGGAGAAGGTTTTGGAGAGATATTAAAAGGAGTTTTAACGGACGTCTGCTTCTGTCTGCTCGTGTCTGCACGCAAGGCCAAGTTTACCAGCACATCATTCTACATGGTGGTAGCGGTAAAGGTATTTTAGTTTTTGTAATCATGGCAGAGGGAAATCAAGTTCAAGATGTTCCTCGTCTCGGACTAAACTTACCATTACCGAAACCATTTGATGGTAGCCCAACCAACTGAACGAAATGGCGTCAACGGTTTGATAGACACGCAACCGCATCTAATCTTTCTTTGAAAAACGACAGAGAGAGCAGGTAAGCGTCTTTGTACATGCTATGGGCGATGTGGCCGACGACATTCTAACCACTCTGGGTGTAGGTGAGGAAACAACAAACCTCAGGGACATCACCACAGCATTTAACAACTACTTTAATGCTCGTAAAAATGCCATTGTTGAACGTGCGAAATTCAATAAACGTGTACAAAATCCCAGAGAACCGATTGGCTCGTTCATACAAGATTTGTATCGGCTAGCTAGCAAGTGAGGGTTGGTAGCGAGTGCGGGTTTGGTGCCTTGAAGCAGGAATTAATCAGGGATCGGATAGCTGTTGGCGTAAGGGATGACGGACTGTCCAAGGAGTTACCAGCCGAAGCAAATCTTACCCTTGATGCAGCCAAACAAATTGCCCGACAAGCAGAAGCTAGAGCTGGAAGTCAGTCTGTTATAAGGGGAGATAACGCTGTCAATGCAGTACGCAGGTCTGTTTCAAATTCACACCCCCAAGACGCGCATGGGACACGTGTACATTCTAAAGCCACAGATCACCGACAGACACACAGGAGAGCTAGCTTCAATGCTTCATCCTCTAGGTGTGGCTATTGTGGTAAAGAATCGCATCAAAAGAAATAAATGCCCTGCACGTAGTGGCGAATGTGGATTTTGTGAAAAGAAAGGCCACTACAAGGCTGTCTGCCGTAGCAGGTAAAAACGTGTACGTGAAGTTGATGAAAACAATGATGACGAAGAAGATGGGGATTTTGGAGGCCAAATTCTCCATGTCAGTAGTGCTGATGATGGCAGCTGGTCAGCTGATGTGAAACTAAATGGAGAAGTTCACTCTTTCAAACTAGATACTGGGCCTTGAGGCTTCAGTGTCAGTGTTGGATGAAGACTGGGCAAACAGGCGCCACATCAAGCTTCAAAGAACAACAAAAGGCTTGAAAGGTCCAGGGGATACAAAACTCACGGTACTGGGCAGTTTTGAAGCAGAACTAGAATATAATGGCAAGCGTTTGACTGAAACGTTATATGTCATAAAGGGACAACGCCATGCTCTTCTGAGTCGGACAGCATGTAAAAAACACTTGGACTGGTTGCTCGTGTTCATAACATAAATGACACACCTTCACAAATCACGCCAGATTTCAAAGCAGAATTTTCCAATTTGTTGAAAGGCCTTGGACATGTTGACACCAAATATCAGTGCTCCCATTTCCCTCAAACCAGACGCTCAACCAGTGTGCCTCTACACACCACGCAAGGTTGCACATCCACTTATACATACAAAAAGTGAGAAAAGAAATCGACCACACGTTAAAGGACAATGTCATTTCTCCTGTTTCAGAGCCTACGTCTTGGTGCTCAGGCATTGTGGTCGTCCCGAAGGCCAATGATGCTGTAGGAATCTGCGTCGATCTTACACACCTTAATAAAGCTGTCAATCCAATGGCATCAGTTGATGAAAGCTTATCAAAGCTGGCCAACTCAACAATATTCACTAAGCTGGATGCCAAAAGCGGATATTGGCAGATACCTTTGAGTGTGGAGTCCAAAAAACTGACTACTTTTGTCACACCATTTGGAAGATACCAGTGTAACCGACTTCCTTTCGTTATTAATTCTGCTAGTGAAGTTTTCCAGCGCACCATGACGCAGTTTCTAGGGGACTTAGAAGGCGTCATGTGTCACATGGATGATTTTGGTGCACGCAGCAGATCAGGCTGCTCATGATCATCTTGTCAGATCAGTCCTGAGAAGACTCCAATATGTTGGTATCACTCTCAACGAGAAATGCGAGTTCTTAAAGCCACGTTTGAAATTTCTAGGTCACATCATTGACAGTGAAGGAGTTCATGTTGATCCAGGAAAACTTGAAGCAATCCAGCGTTTTCCTCCTCCAACCACTGTGACAAAACTTCAGCGCTTCTTAGGCATGACCAATCAACTAGCTAAATTTGTACCTAATTTAGCCACCATCACAGCGCCACTCCGCAGTCTGCTTGGCAAAAACTCATCTTGGTTATGGGAGAACCACGACATGCAGCGTTCAAGCAGGTCAAACAGTTGTTGACTTCAACGGAAGTACTTGCTCACTATGACCCTCGGAAAGATACCATCACTGCAGCGGAGCATGCATCAAACTGCAGCATCGGTGCAGTGCTTCTTCAGGAACAAAACAATGGTTCTTGACGTCCCATCGTTTTTTATTTCTCGTTCCTTGTCGGAAGCTGAGAAAAAATTATGCTGTAATAGAAAAAGAAGCGCTGGCTGCAACATGGGCCTCAGAAAGATTGGAAGATTACATCCTTGGTCTTCATCTCACAATTGAAACAGACCACAAACCATTGGTATCTCTTCCGAACACCAAGGACATTGTCAAGATGTCCACCTCGTATTCAGAGATTTCGCCTCAGACTGATGCGTTACAACTACATGGTCAAACACGTTGAATTAAAAGCTCAGACTACAGCAGATGCGCTGTCTCGAGCACCTGTCTCTCAGCCAGACACAGCGGCCATCAATCTTCTGTCAGATTCAACTCTTCATGCCGAAAACTGCACCGAAGTGCTACCTGCATCTGATCAGAAGATTCAGGAAATCCGGAAAGCCCAACAGTCTGATGTAGAGACAGCGAAAGTGATAGGTTACCGCAAATCTGGATGGCCTGATTGCCCACCTCAAGTGCCTCCTCTGAAGCAATACTGGGAGAATCGGCACCACTTCACAGTTGTCGACAACTTATTGTTGTTTGATGACAGGATTGCTGTTCCCACAGCTTTGGGTTTTGACATTCTCAGCCGACTGCATGAGGGACACCAGGGCATCACCAAAACAAGAGCTCTTGCGTCAACATCTGTCTGGTGGCCTTACCTCTCTAGTCAGATTGAGACAATGGTCAGCAAGTGTACAAAATGCACGATCCACAGACCGGAACGCAGGGAGCCTCTGCTTCCATCCACCTTTCCCGACAGACCATGGTCACGCCTCGCCATGGACCTCTTTGAGTTGAAAGAGAAGACATATCTGGTCGTCGTTGATTATTTTTCGCGATGGATCGAATTACGACTGCTGGAACATCTCAACAGTCAATGTGTCATCACACACATCAAAAGTGTGTTCGCTACTCATGGTGTACCAGACATGGTAGTTTCGGACAATGGCCCTCAATTTGCCAGTGGAGAGTTCAGAATCTTTGCTTAGGATTATGGCTTCACACATGTCACTTCATCACCAAAATACCCTCGCAGCAATGGAGAAGCCGAAAGAGCTGTCCAAACCATCAAGAAAATGCTCGAAAAAGCATCTGATCCACATGAAGCACTTCTTCTCTACCGAGCGACACCGCTGAGCAATGGCTATTCACCTGCTGAGCTTCCCATGAGCAGAAAATTGAAGACCAAACTCCCTACCCTCTCTACCACTCTGTCTCCACGTACTCCCAATCTGCCAGAACCACAGCAAAAGGAGTCGGACCAGAAACAAAAACAGCGAGCAGCTTCCAACAGTCAGTATGCAGCAAAGGAAGCTCCACCTCTCCAGAAAGGGGATGCTGTCTACATCAAAGACTTGAACAGAAACCGGTATGATAACTGGCAAACATCATAACCCCCGTTCGGTCATCGTGCAAACTGACAACAGCATTATTCGACGGAACCGACTGCATTTGGTACCCACCAATGGAGAATATCCATCCTCCACCACCAGCGGGTCCTCAACAACAGCCAGTGGATGCAGACCACCTTGTGGACAACCTAATACTACAAGTTCTGCGGCTGCTGCACAGCATTCACCTCCGTCTGATTCTGCACCTTCTTCAGCTGTTCAATCTCCATCAAAGCAGCAAAACGAAAAGACAGATGTGTATATACTCAGAAGAAATCAACCAACACATCTCCAGTTGTTACCAGATCAGGCAGAGAAGTGAAGAAACCTGAAAAACTAAATCTGTGACCACAGATCAACAACAGCCTGACACCGAAGCATGCGTGCATGCGTGTATTAAACTTCTTTATTTTAAAGACACACAGCATGTATGTTTAACTTTTTTTGTAATGCATTTCCATATTTTAACTTTGTTATGCATACATTTCACTTGAAAACGTTTTGTTTAACAGCGACACATCCAATGGGAAAAACATTTAATAATCACATCAGTATAAACAGACACTGATTTTTCCCGATGTTGACACTTTATGGAAAATGCCGACATTTTTTGTTCGTTCACATTTGTCAAAATGGACACCAGCGTGACCAGGCATGTGCATAAATATTAATGCATGTGCATGGAATTGGAAGTTTATGATTTTATGTTTTCATTTAATACTATGTTTTGTGTTAAGTATTGATAAATTCAAAAAAGGGGGAGTAAGAGGAAGATTTGGACAGAATAATTTCAGAATTTATAGAGACAATTGATAACTTGCCTGAAGGAATTAGATATTATGTAAAACATAATTACGTCGGAAAAGTGTTTTGAAGACGTACATGGAATATTATTACAGTGAATGTAAATGTTTAAAAATCTTTAATTAACTTGAGACGGATGTGTAGTAGTGGCATATTGCATGATAATACTGTCGTCTATACAGACGGTAATATTATATCTTTATGATGGCTAAGGGACAGTAACTCTCCGGGCATGTTTAACGGAGAATGGTTTGAAGAGAGATTAAAAAGAGTTCTAACGGACGTCTGCTTCTGTCTGCTCGTGTCTGCACGTAAGGCCAAGTTTACCAACACATGATTCTACAGGTTTCAAATAAAGAAATCTAATTTTCTATATTCCAGAAAGCCATCACCATTCTTGATATGAAAACTCTATTTTTGCCAGCAACAATCAACCAGATTTTGTTTGAAATCTTTTGTAAACTTACGTATACAGTCTACTCCATGATTTTGTCTCACATAGAAGAAAACATCTGCACTATTTTAGATGCCCAGTTTCCCTCTGTTTTCCAAGTTAAACTATTCTAAGTCTGCTTTAAAAGGTTGTCTGTCTTCTCGTGTACGTGTTAATTCTATCCAATATCCGTACACAACAGACGCTAGAGGGTGAATGTGAAATTACAGACCCAATGACAACAGGGAAAGTCTTGTTGACAGTGGGAACTACTGCAGCCCGGGATTCCTTTAAGAGGCCGGTAAGACAGTGTGGGGAAAGCTTGGCTTTGTCTGGAGTTGTACTGGTGTCGCCTATCAGCGAAACAGCGGGGAAAGCTGTGGGATGTAAGCAGCAGTTTGTTTGGTTGTGCAGCAGTGGACGATGGAGTCATGAGATATGGGCTGTTACACACCCATGGGGACGCGTTCATGAAGGTCTTGTCGTGTGGCGTTCAGTGTCAATCATACAACGGCTTCTCCCACGGAGCAGTTATCTCCCCTAAATAGAATGCCCAGTGCGGGCCTGCACGCTATGTTCACACAGTCAGGCTTGTTAGGATGTGCCGAATTGCTCCTGACGTGTCGGTCAGGCGGTTGAAGATGGTTCTTCTCTGGGACCCACAGGCACCTTTGGATGTATCTTTGTCTCGTCCGCCTTTTGGCCGATTCTCAGGAAATGCCTACTGATGGCGAGGAAAGAACCACTGACCACAAGGAAAGTCTGTTGACAGAGGCAAAGACGGCATGGTCATATCCAGCTCGAAAGGCACTTGAGAAAGTGTGGCGAAAGCGTAGCTGTGTCTGGAGTTGTTCTGGTTTCATCTCTCAGCGAATCAACAAATGGAGCTTCTGGATGCGCGCAGCGTGGAGGCGTATTTTGCCACTGGGCTCGGCAGTCATAACGTACAGCTGGTACATCCACGTGGACGCTTCTGTGAAGGTTCTGTTCTGTCCCGTTTGGCAGTTATCACTCAATAACGTCTGTCAGGGAGCACTTATGTCCCTTGACATCTTAATGGAATGTTCTGTGCGTGTCTGAACCCTGTGTTAATTCAATGCGGGCTTCCAAAAAAGGTGCGGAATTGTTCCTGGCTGGTCGGTTTGGTGATTGAAGAGAGTGCCTCTTACTGGTCCCACTGGAACTCTCGGGTGTGTCTGTTCCTTATCTGCCTTTTGACAGACTCTGGAAAAGGCCAAGTGATAATAAGAATAAGTCAAGTGACCACCGGGAAAGTCCTGTTGACAGCGGGAGAGGCTGTGACCTGGGATCCTCTTCAGTGGGCACGTGAGACCGTTCGGTGACAGTTTGGCTCTGTCTAGCGTTGTACTGGTTTCAACGGCTGAGGACAGAACTTCTCTGTCCTACTGAAATCTTCAGGTGTATCTTTTTGTTTCGTCTGCCTTTTGGCCAACTCTCGGGAAAGGCTCAGCGACTGTGGGGAATCACCCACTGACCACGGGGAAAGTCCTGTTGACAGCGGGAAAGACTGCAGCTCGGGTTTCCCTTCAGAGGGCCCGTATGTGTCGCGAAACCTTGGCTATGTCTGGAGTTGTACCAGTTGTACCTGTCAAGGAAACAGCGAGTGGTTTTGCAGGTTGCGCGCAGTAGTTTACTCAGTGGTGGTGCATTTTGCCAGTGGACTCTGCAGTCATAAAATTTGGGTTGAACATTCATGTGGACGCTTCTGTGAAAGTTCTGTTGTGTCCTCATACAATGCCATCTGCAAGGAAGTAGTTATATCCCTCGACATCTTAATGGACTGTCCTGTGTATGCCTGCACCCTGTGTCAACATGGCGCAGGCTTCCTATGATAGTGCAGGTTTTCTCCCGGCTAGTCTGTTCAGCGGTTCAGGACAGTACATCCCCAAGTCCCACTGGCACCTTCGGGTGTAGCTTTTTTTTCCTCTTTTCAGCACAAATAGATAAGTATTTTCTGTCACTGAAGATTTATCCAAACCCCATATTTCTGCACGGTGCAGCAAAATAGACTGCAGTTTTGTTTTGTTTTTTGTTTACTTTAAGGAGTTTCACCAATGCCTTCATGGAATTTTCTTTTCAGGTTTGTTCGATTTATACACATTATGCTGACTGCGACATGTTTTCCATTATTAGCTAAATCCTGGCATTTATGACTTAGATTCTGTTTTGTAGAGAAAAAAAATTCTAAGTAACCATACGAGTTCACAGCATTCATCTGAGTACTATTGTACATCCTCTTTCTGCAGCTCCGAATATCCATTCTGTGTTGGTCTTATCCATATCAACATTAAGTTGTAACTGAGATACAGCGACATCTCAAGTAAGTTGTGTCTTTAAACTGGTTTTGGTTTAGATAACACATAAATGTCACTAGCAAATAAGAGGATAAATAGGCTATGAAATCATTGCCAAACTTTGTTTCACGTCTGTCTTTACTACTTATTTCCATCGCAGTTAAGTAATAAATAAAGAAAGGGGCTGTGCACATCACCTTGTTTGACACCTTTTGAGCCGTAAATGTAACCGACAGTCTCAGATCCACAGTGCCCTTGTAATTCTACTGTATTATACATACTTCTTATACGACTTTTTTTTTTCCTTTGATGTTGATCGCCTGTTCAGAGGCCTTTCATCTGCCGATTCGGACTGATCAGTGAAAGCGGAGATATACCACAGTCTATAATTGTATGGTATTCTAACCACCAAGGTTCAGAATCAGAATTCAACGGCACCCCAAAGCTGCCAGTGTAGGATAGAAAAAGTAAAACCAGAAGAAAGCACCGTAAGAAATACGTTTGTTGAAAAGTTAAATCATTACGTAAAGATAATCAAATGGAGGGGTATATCTTTAAGCCTTTCTGCTTGAGGTTCCATGTAAGTACACAACGGAAAACATAAGGTGTCAACAATCGGAGTGGTCCGCTCTGCTGCTTCATAACCCAAGCATTGTCTGTTCTAGAATGCTAACAACTAAGACCTGTGCAGAACAGCCTTTACTTGGATCTCCTAGGAGACGCAATCGTCCACTGATTGACCAAACAATACTATGTTGAAGAAATGTGGGTGCACGCGCGCGCTCGTGCGTGCGTGCGTGCGTGCTTGCGTGTGTGTGTGTGTGTGTGTGTGTGTGTGTGTGTGTGTGTGTGTGTGAGCGTGTGTGTGTGTGTGTGTGTGTGTGTGTGTGTGTGTGTGTGTGTGTGTGTGTGAGCGTGTGTGTGTGTGTGTGTGTGTGTGTGTGTGTGTGTGTGTGTGTGTGTGTGTGTGTGTGTGAGCGTGTGTGTGTGTGTGTGTGTGTGTGTGTGTGTGTGTGTGTGTGTGTGTGTGTGTGTGCCTTGCTGTGCTATTCTTGGTTGCAGGACTCAGAATACAACACATACTTCTTTTTCCATAAAACGACATGCAAAGGAAGGTGGCACATCCTATTCACCTGCAGAAAGAGAATATAGGAAGCGTCTACAACAGTATCATCAGAAGAATCAACAGCATCTCAATAGACAGTCATGTTCGAGTAAACAAGCATATATTCATATTCAACATTTTTGTTCATAAAGCAAGGTTGGTTTTCATGTCAGTGAAAAATAGGAGATAATGATGTTGAAGGCGGAGAGAGAGAGAGAGAGAGAGAGAGAGAGGGATGGAGAGAGAGAGGGAGAGACAGAGAACGAGAGACAGACAGACAGACAGACAGAGAGAAAATCAAACATTTTTTTTTTAATTATGTGAGGGGAGGGAAGCAGAAAGAAGAGGTAAAACAGTAGAAAGCCTAACACTAATTAGAAAAAAAACAATAACAAGAAACGTAATACAATTGTTCATCCCTTCTATCCTTAAAAACGTACTTATGATTAAGTGAGCAGTACTCTGGTTCACACACACACACACACACACACACACACACACACACACACACACACACACACACACACACGCACGCACGCACGCATACACACACACACACACACACACACACACACACACACACACACACACACACACACACACGCACTCTCCATAAGTACAATACAAATTTCTCATATATTGACATTTGCATACACTAACATAGCTTATATAATCATTGATAGTGGCGGTTTATTTTGGAACAGTAGTACCGGTAACGAGCAACAATTATTTTCGGAAGATGAATAAGAATGTATGTTTTTGATGATATGGTAATAACATAAACGTGGCATTAGTGATATGGATTACGCTGCATTTATACATTAGTAGTGATAATGTGCAAAACACGTAATTTATTGTCTTCTGTAGGACTCTGAGCTTCGATGGCATTTAAGCTTAGGAGAGCGAGCGAGTTCCAAAGAAGAGGATCAGAATAACAAAGACTGGTTTTAAATTGCTCAGTTCTGAAGTATGGGAACATGAAGTTTTATAGAATTTCCAGAATGCATGCTAAACTTATATTGCATGGTTCGTGGAGCTAATCCAGAAACGTTTTTTGTTTTCTGGTTGTTGTTGTTGTTGTTGTTGTTGTTGTTGTTGTTGTTGTTGTTGTTGTTGTTGTTGTTGTTTTACATGAACATTTCTTTATTGACAGCAAACATATCTCATAGTGGAAGACCTCCAACTTGAATGTAATCCGATTCCAAAATGCCCTACGATTTCAACTGCACGCTTTAAGGGTGCGTTTATAGATGCTAATTGAAAGTTTCGTTGAATTTGCTCTAGCTGAGCCAAGTAGCGTCCAATAACAATTGATTGAAAAGAATATGTATGCATTCGGGAATACGTTTCTGGCATGAAAGCTCAAGAATTACGTAATTCTGTATAACTGATATATTTGGATTCTGTTTTGCATAACGTTTTGGATCGTGAGCGGTACATGACAGGTTCTTGTCGGTTACTATGCCTAGAATATGATTGTCTTTTTCGATCCCTCCATTGATGATAAAATAGAAGGGATCTGTGTGTTCTATTTTGCCGTCTTTGACAGCCTTTCATCAGTATGACTTTAGTCTTACTGGAGTTTAGTGACAGATGAAGAAATACCTATCATCCACGGTATCTATGGGCGGTGAATGAATACCCTTAATTGTTATTTCAGTCGTTGATTAGGAAATACTTTTCACTGTCGTCGAATTATTGGCCAGCGAAAGATTATCTGACAAGTTATGAAAGGTTTTCTTAGCGTGCTATAGTGAGCGACGGAGGACTGTCTGGCACTGCAATTGAAGGTATTGAAGCGAGCGGTGTAAAAGTATTAGATGGTGCCGTTGAAGCATAGTGGAAGGCTGGAGGAATTATCCGGCGGTGTTTATTCGTAATGTTGTAGCGGCCCGGGAAGGAATACCTGGCAGTGTGGTTGGATGTATCGTAGTTGGCGGTGGAAGAATATCTAGCAGTGTTACTGAAGGTGCTGTAGGGTGTGGTGGACATGTACGCTACAGTTATTGAAGGTAATATACTGGGCGATGGGGGCGTATGTGGCAGTGTTTTTTTTTTTTTTCTTTTTTAAAGTATTTCAGTGTGCTATGGAAGAATGCCTTGCAGTATCATTGAAAGTATCTTTGCGCGGTGGAAGAATATAAGGCAGTGTTATGGGAAGTATTTTAATGATCGATTGGGAGGGTGGGGGGAGGGGGGATACCTGGCAATGCTATTGAAGGTCTTTCAGTGGACGGAGGGAAAATATCTGGCAGTGGTATAGGAGTATTTATTTCAATGATTGTTTTTTTGGGGGGGGTGGGGGGGGGGGGGATACCTGACAATGTTATTGAAGGTATATCAGTGGATGGAGGGAAAATATCGATTGGGGAAGACCTGTCAATGTCATTTCACCAACTCACTTTACCAATTCACATTTGCCAGCTCACTTTACCAACTCACTTTGCCAACTCACTTTGCCAACTCACTTTATCACCTCACTTTGCCAATTTTTTTACCAACTCACTTTACCAGCTCGTTTTTACCAACTCTTTCTCTTTACAGTATTTGAATCGGTTGTAGTTAGTGTCCAACACACCGAAGTTCAGTTTGTAAGTGTACTTTTATGTATCTGTTCATTACAATTTCAATCTATAATTCAACACAGTTGCTTTGTTTTTGTTTTTAACCTTAAAATGCCCAATATTCTACAAACCCATCACTGATGTCAATATGATCGTGCCAGTTTTGGCACCTGTGGTCAAGAACTCTTTGTTCGAAGCATATAGTTTTCATCGTCTCGGCTCTACCATGTGAAAGCAAATGATAAAAATAAAAGCATTTTCGTACGTTTGTATCCCAAGTCTTATATACGCTTACAAACTTCCATTTTCCTATGTCCATTGATCGTGTCTAGGTAGATGCCCATCCTTTTGCAAAACAGTGTCCTCTTTTTTTTTTGGAGAGAGAAGACGGAGAGAGAGAGAGAGAGAGAGAGAGAGAGAGAGAGAGAGACGAGAGAGAGCCGAGAAGAGGAGCAACGCAGACGCAGAATGTTTTATTCATAAAGGGCCATAAACCCCTGAAAAGACCCCGATGTTTCGTAGAGCCACACCCCGAGAGAGAGGGAGAGAGAGAGAGAGAGAGAGAGAGAGAGAGAGAGAGAGAGAGAGAGAGAGAGAGAGACAACACCTTTCCTCGTGTGGTGTGTGTGTGTGTTTCTAACCTTCAATTCCAGGTGCTTTGCTTTTTTTTTTTTTTTCTCTTTCTAATTCCTTCCTTTTCTCTTGATTCAACTTTACCTAGGCAAAAATGGGTGTAATATTCGATTATAGTTCCCCCCCCCCCCCCCCCCCCCACCCCCTGACGTCAGCAGGTAGCCTAGCCTGAAAGAATTGATGCGAGACACAGGAAGGAGGGAACGCCCTTTGGCACTGGTGATAGTCCAGCTGCTCTCTCTCCATGTCATGGACTGCCAAATCGGCCATGCTTCGAAACCACCTGCATCCGACCAACTTAGGTGTTTGGCTCTGCGTGTATTGTGGGTGCGCTGATTATTCCATGGCGGAAACCGATACCGCAAATAGGTGCTGTTTTTGCTCTCCTGTTGTTCTTTTTTCGTTCCTCCTCCCCCCCCCCCCCCCCCCCCCCCCCCCCGGGGCCCGCCATTTCCATCCTCTGCCTCTTTCTTTCTTCTTCTTCTTGCTTCACTCCACGCCTTTCCGCTGTTTGTCTTTCCCTATGTCGGTCCTGTCGGTCTGTCGGTTGGTCGATCCCCAGCGTCTGGTCAGTCTGTCGGGTCCGTTGCACTCTCTCTCTCTCCTCCCCACCCCCCCACTCCCTTCCATCTCCTCTCCCCAAACACACCCCATCCTCTCACCTCGCCCCCTCCTTCTCTCACCTCCTCTCCTCCTCGTCATCTCCTCCTCCCTCTCCCTCCTCTCCTCGGCTCCGCTCCTCCTCCCGCTCCCTTCACTCCTCACCCTCACCTCTCTCCTCTCTCTCTCTCCTCTCATCTTCCTCTCTCTCTCTCTCTCTCTCCTCACAGCTTTTGTCTTTCGAAGTCTCCTATCTGTGGAAGTCGGTTGGTCGGGTCCTGTAGTTCTCCTCAACTTTCTCCATTTCTGTCGCTTCTCTTCTTCTGCTCATCCTCCCCCCCCCCCACCCTCCCCCCCCCACACCCCGCTCGTCCCTCCCTCGGCCTCTCGCCATGTCCTCCCGCATCCTCTATCATCCTCTCGCTTCTCTCTCACTCCCACCGGCTCCCTGTCGTCAATGCTCCCTTTCTCAATCCTGTCTCCTCTCCTCCGGGTCTCCTCCGGTTGGTCGTCGGTCCTAGTCCTGTCAGTCGGCTCCGTCGTGCCCCTCTCATCTCAGTCTCGTCCTCATCTCTCTCTCTCTCCTTCTCTCTCTTCCTCTCCTCGTCCCCTTCCTCCAGTCCCAAACCATCCCTTTCCTTAGTTATTTGCTCTTCGTATATTGGTTTGAAAAACACAGCAAGAAACACGACTGAACGTGTAATACCTTAATTGTCTTCTGCGCAAATGCTTTCCTTCTTCTTCTTCTTCCAAAACGGGTGTTTCATTTCTTGAGCCGGGGTGTTGATTATTTCCCGTAGAAAAAAATAACAGTAAGAAAATGTCGGCTTATCTTGACCCTCAGATTGACGGCCACCATCGAGAGAGAGAGAGAGAGAGAGAGAGAGAGAGAGAGGAGAGAGAGAGAGAGAGGAGAGAGAGAGAGAGAGAGAGGAGAGAGAGAGAGAGAGAGAGAGAGAGAGAGGAGGAGAGAGAGAGGAGAGAGAGAGAGGAGGGAGGGAGGGAGAACACACAAACACACAACACACACAACACACACACACACACACACACACAGAATGTGTGTGTGTGTGTGTGTGTGTGTGTGTGTGTGTGTGTGGTGCGTGTGAGTGTGAGTGTGAGTGTGTGCGTGTGTATGTGTGTGTGTGCCTGTGTGTGCCTCTGTGTGTGTGTGTGTGTGTGTGCGTACGTGTGTGTGTGTGTGTGTGTGTGTGGGTGTGTGTGTGTGTGCGTGTATGTGTATGTGTGTGTGTGTGGTGGTGTATGTGTATGTGTGTGTGTGTGTGTGTGACGACTGCAAGTATGACATCCAGCACAGTGACTTCCACTACGATCAGCGTAAACGAACAAGAACAACGTTTAATCAGAGTCGGTTCTTTCCTTTTTCCTTTTTGTTTTTTACCTTTGGGTGTTAACCTTCTCTCATCTCCTCAGCTTTCCACATTATTATCTGCTCATTGAAACTACCAACACTTCTTCCGTTACTACATTATCAGCAACAGCAACTACTATAACTACTTCTGCTTCTGGTGCCTACTTTGCTATCGCAGCACCTCATGGTGTCACAATAGTACTGTTGTGCTACAGCTCCAGAATTCCCCCCTCCCCCCTCTCCCCCCCCCCCCCCCCTCCCCCCATCATGAAAATGGAAAGAACATGACTAATTTGGGCACAGCAGTGAAACGATTTGTCCATGTTCAAAACAAAATCGCCACAGAAATAATAATAACAATAATAATGTCTGATAATGACCAAAAAAAAAAAAAAAAAATTTATCCGTTTTGAAGGTGATCGATAACTGTCAAATCCTCTTTGAACGTCCCCGCTCACTAGCGGTTAGTTGGAGAGTCTGTTCTTTTCTTTCATGTACCTGCACGTTAGGATTGTTGTCTTGTTTTCAGCAGTCAGCGGTGGAGCGAGTGATGGTGGCCCTTCCCCTCCTGCCATGAGCATTCTTGACGATGCACACGCTCCTGGTGCAGTCTTTCCTCTTCCTGTGGCTGCGCGCGCACCTCTTGTGGCCTGTTGGCCATGCCGCCGCCAGAGTGGAGGTAGTGTGCGGCGACCTCTCAACCATCAACACCGCCACGCAGATTGACAGTGACGTCATAGGAGGGGATCTGGACATCAGCGTACGTCATCCTGCTATGATCGGCGACACGGTTGACCTGGTCGAAGGAATGCAGTACGAAGGTGAGTGACGTTGAAGGGTGCTGGTTTTAGGGCGAGGGGACTGGCTCTAGAAAAGTGTCCCTAGGGCGTGGCTGATGGGGAGGGTGCTTCACGCGTGGCAGGTTGGTTGGGAGGATTTCCTCCGTGTATTTCGGGTGGGGGAGGGGTGTCCTCAATATAGGTCAGATGGTAAGAAAGGTCCTCAATGTTCGTCAGATAGGGAGAAGTGTCATCAATGTTCGTCAGATGGAGAGGAATGTCCTTAATGTATGTATGTCAGGTTTGAGACGAATGTCTCAGTGTATGACAGATGGAGGAGGTATGTCTTCAGTATATATGAGCTGGGATAAGGATGTCCTCAATGTATGTTGGAAGGGCGAAGAATGTCCCTCAATTTAGTTACGTGGGGAGAATATCCTCAATCCTTTGTTTTTTTAGGTAAAGAGAAATATCCTCAGAGTATGTCAGGTAGAGGGGGATGTCGACAATGTACATAGGTGGGAGGAATGTCGTCAATGTACGTAAATGGGAGGCATATCGTCAATGTACATAGGTGGGAGGCATGTCCTCAATGTACATAGATGGAAGGCGTGTCCTCAATGTACATAGATGGAGGCATGTCCTCAATGCACATAGATGGAAGGCATGTCCTCAATGTACATAGATGGAAGGCATGTCCTCAATGTACATAGATGGAAGGCATGTCCTCAGTGTACATAGGTAGGAGGCATGTCCTAAATGTACATAGGTAGAGAGGCATGTCCTCAATGCACATAGGTAGGAGGCATGTCCTCAGTGTACATAGGTAAGAGGCATGTCCTCAATGTACATAGGTAGGAAGCATGTCCTCAATGTACATAGGTAGGAGGCATGTCACTCAGTGTACATAAATGGAAGGCATGTCTCAATGTACATGGATGGGGAGAATGTCCTTAATGTACATAGGTAGGAGGCATGTCGCCAACGTACATAGGAGGGAGGCATGTCCACAACATACATAGTCGGGAGGCATGCTAACAGTGTACATAGCATGTCAACAATGTCCATAGGAAGGAGGCGTGTCGGAATGTACATAGGAGGGAGGCATGCCGACAATGTACATAGGAGGAGAGGCATGCCGACAATGTACATAGGAGGAACGCATGCCGATAGTGTACATAGGAGAGAAGGCATATTGATAATGTATATAGGAGGAGGCATATTGATCATGAACAAGGGGGGAGGCATGTCCACAATGTACATAGGAGGGACGCAAGCCGACAATGTACATAGGGGGTAGGCATTGTCGACAATGTACATAGGATGGAGGCATGCCGACAATGTACATAGGAGGGAGACATGTCAACAATGTACATAGGTGGGAAGCATGCCGACAATGTACATAGGAGGAGGGCATGTCGACCATATACATAGGTAGGAGGCATGTCCGACAATGTGCATAGGAAGGCATGTCGACATGTACATAGGTGGAAGGCCATGCTGACAATGTACATGGGAGGGATGCATGTCGGCAATGTACATGGATGGAAGGATAGAGTCGGCAATAGATATAAGAGGGAGGAGGCAATGTACATGTCGAGGCATGTCCAATGTACCATCTCAGGCGGGAGGCATGCGACAAGTACATAGCATGTCGACAATGTACATAGGAGGGAGGCAGCGTACCATAGCCATGCCGACATGTACATAGCCGACAATGTACATAGCATGTCATAGCCCCCGCAATGTACATAGGAGGGAGTCCTGTCGACATGTTTACATAGCCCTGCCGACCAATGTCCATAAGGCATGCCGACATGTACTAGCATTCCCGACAATGTACCAAATCGCGATGCCTCCAATTGTACAT